>VYYJ01000484.1:0-57632 GCA_021029165.1 Cyphoderus albinus
AGAACAAGGAAAATTCTTCTCATAAAATCAAATGAATTTTGCTTGCTCTGTGAACGTGAGGAGAAGTCCAGCGAATAATCAAGATGTAAAATCAAGCCAAACCCATTTTGTCTATAATTAAAAATTATATGATAAAAGCTAATGATTAAAGCTACTACACTACAACTTACTTACAAGTTGTAAGTTACAATAACCTACAACTTATTTTAATTTAAAAAGCCGAACGTAGAAAGAGAGCAATTACGTACATTAAGTAATTAATCATCAACCCCGGTGGAATACAAACGTCATGTCTGTGGATTAACAAATAAGATTCAGATGAGATTCCAGAGTTCAAATTAGTACTTAATTAACGATCCTTTAGTAAATCTAAAACTGTACACTGCGAATGCGTGAATTCAATGTATTTACAGCACCAGAAGCATGGGATTTACCAATTTAATTTACGTGTGACTCAAAATGAAATGGTATCGAATCTGATCGGTTCTTGGTTTTCTCAAGTTCGACTACAAATTGATTGGTTTATTTATACGCATTCCAAAACATGACATTCACAAAATATTAATTTTCATAATACCAACCCAGCTTCATGTTTCAAATTCATACATTCTTAATGGCTAAGTGGAGTGATTAAAAAGTAGTAAAATATTAAACATTCCAAACTCTCAATTGTTCCGGCGGACTGTCTCAAGTTACACAAAAGCTCCCTCCACATTGTATTTCAATAGGTATTAGGTGTAGGTAAAGCTAAGAAAGCGTGGTCACATTACTCATTTCATTTCATAACTTATTTAAAACCTACCAACCCTGAAATAGGAGACGTAACGTTATCATAACTGGAGCAAGAGCAAATAATGAAAACAGGGCAAAATCTAACTTACATTTACATACATACTAACACTGCATGATAAGCACAGTGGAAAATGGAATTGGCAAATATTTTTTTTTGCAACTATTTTTGTCCTTTTTGCTTCTTGTTTGCTTTCGCATCCAAGCGTATCTTCATTTTTCATGGTCAGTAATCACATTATGGAGGGGAAGAAGGAAAGGGTTCGCTTCGGTGCGGCGGTGTCGGTTTCGGTTCGTCTCTCGCCCTACCCTAACTACCTTTTCGTTCCCCACTTTTACTTCATTATTGCTTCCATTTCATGTGATAATAAAAATTGATACTACATTTTACAAAGTGCTCCGACTCAAGTTTTATAAATCTAATAGATACATACAATATAAGCAGCAGACGCATGAAATGATACCGATGCGATACGATCAAACATCAACATGAAGCGTTTCGCTTCTCCATGCTTTGCCTGCTCACATTGACATTAGGTAGGTACTGCTGTGCTGGTTGGTAATAATATCGCATGATTATCATGTAATAATATGATATCAGATAGTTTAATGAAGAAGACTTTTTATGTAGTGATATCAAGTTGGTGGCAGAGCAGTGAAAAAGGAAAAGTACTACTGGCAAATAGAAAAATCCGAAACTTTCATTCGTCAATGATCGTACGTAGTACGTGGTTAGCGGCTTGTTTCTGGGTGAGCTGCTCAACTTCAACTCAGGAAGGAGCCAAAGGAGCAGAGGAGTTGAACTTGTGATTGTCAAGTAAAAAAGTGGTGTTATTTTGCGTTTCCCTTTGCCTGCCGAATTGCCGATGTCGAGCAGAAAGAAGAGTTACTTCACTTTGCTTTACTTTCCTACTAAAAATGATAGCTACTGCTATAGTTATAAAATCTCACTCGTTCGTTCCGTGTTCCACATAACACACCGACAACACCACATAAAAACAAACATAGAACCATTTTATATCAAGTATGGACAGGGAAAAACATTCGCTGCTCCGTAGCAATGCAAAGCAACAGCTACTTTTAACTTAACATGTCAAACTTGTTGTTTCTGTATAGGAGGAAAATTTCTGTACGATTTTCCTTTGCGTGAGCTTTTTTATATGAAAATCATTATAAAGTAAGTCTAAGTTTCATTTCAGTTTTGACAAAGCGGGCAAAACTTACTACATTACAGAGTGGGTAGAAACGAACTTCCAAATATGAATGTTATATCTATAAGTGAGTAAGTATTTATTATGCAACTGAACTATAAGGTTAATATGAAGACCCGATATGACTATAAGATGCGTATATCCATACAATTTGCCCTTCAAACCTTATGTTCTGCTCCACTATTCTTCATGGTCACCAAAAATACAGCGGAGATGATCGAAGTACCACACACATACAGAATACAATGTATGGATGGATGCATGGAGGCAAGCTGAGCCGAACAGAGCAGGGAAACGAGACATTACAATCGTTTGCTTCAGCTACTACTTTACTTGACTTTACATGGTCCAAAAAAGAACCAAGTGTGGCGAGTGAAACAAGCAAGTTACTCAGAGAGTTGTCAATGTGGACACACACGGATAACTAACTGGTCTTGACTGGTGCTCTTCTAGCTTTACTTATTTAATCAGTGGAAATAGTTCAGAAGAAACTGATGACAACCCCGAATCAGTGCGCAGAGTGATAGAAAATCCCTGTCTGATTCGGTTTCCAACCAACAGCTCACTCACAACTGATGTTTTCATACGACTTTTTCAAGGTGAAAATTCGGAACTTCCATAATAAAAAAACCACACTACTTTCTTGAATGACCTTGTGTGAAAAAAACTAAGAAAAATCGTGTTTTTCGAGTTATCAGTGGATGCAGGAATGTCTCGTGAAACCTATCATTATGCACATTTACTGTTCTCATGCAGCGTGTCAACACATTTTTTGCATGAAAAAATAAATTCACGGACAAAAGCGTTCGCTTTTTACTAGTGATCGAGTTCCATTAAATCGCAATAAATATTTCACAATATTTTGACTTTGGAATGTGAAATATGGAAATGTGACATGTGAGTTGACATTCAAGTGATGAATTATTAAGTGTCAGTGGGGTTGACTGAAAGAAAAATCGCAAAAACAGGAAGAGTCATCAGAATATTATTACTGATTCAAGAGAAAAACAATTTGAAAAACATTAAAAAATTACTTGGAAAAAAATAAGGATATCAAGTCAAAAGCCTAATGACATTGACATTGACAGTGTTGTTTGTTAAAAGTAAATTTTATTAATAGACTCGACTCGGACTCAGTGATAAAAATTTGAATCAATTTTTTTCTTCTTACTAAGCAAAACTTTTTTACTCCAGCTTCCAGCAGCTGAAGTAAGGACTCAATAATAAAGTGAAACAGGATCAATCTGACTTTTCTTTGAGTAAGTAAGGCGTGACGTGACAACGGCTATTGCGAGATCCTGTGACGAATGGCCTACCTTGACTTGGATCATCTCGAAAGAGAGCGAGTCAATAAAGTACAGTACGCATTTTAAGGTTAAAAATAATAATAAATCCTCATTTGCGAAACGTCTCTGCCTTCTACACATCAGAGAGATACGGACAGTGACAGAGATGCTTTTTTGCGATAGCGATAAAGAACAAGAATAAACTGCGTGCAAAGCTGATTTGCATAATAAGGAGAAACTTATCGCCTGTGAGTGAACCTGTGAAGGAAAGTGATCGGGGAAACTCATAAAAAAGACGCGCTGCTCCATCATTCATCTCATGACTTAAATGACATAACTGTGCGATTTAATGTAATAATTATGATGTGTGAACTATTTTAATATGCATCATTAAAAATACAAATGCACATAGTCAATTACAGCCAAAAGCCACCCACGACCAGTTAAAACTTTTTTCATTGAAAAGACCAGTCACAAAACAAATTGTGAAAGGTGTTTGTTTTTCAGGCTAAGGATCGACATTAAAGACATAGTAAAAAATAGTAAAAAGGAGAATCTCTACTTATACAAAGTAGAGAGTTTTATCTGGACTTCGTTCGTTATATGCTTATAGCAATATGAACGTATCTTTCGTTCGGAGGTTGTCTCAAGTGATTAGGTACTGAAAAGAAACTGTTGCACAACCGGAATGCTTTCCTCAATGTCAATGACTATTTTATGAAAAGCACTTCACTACATAATATCATCAATTATCCCATCACATGTACAATTAAGGCTCTTATTCAGCCAATCAACGAGACATTGTATAACTACGTATGTGCAAAAGAATGTACTTTGATTTTCGCGAATGTCATGATGATGAATGCAAACAACCGACTCATCACAAATGTCCCATTTCACTGGAGATTATTCCCGGTGGAGGATGTAGTGTGACCTGACCTGGAAAACGATACTTTCGTAGTTTTTTACACACTCGGTAAGTATTAGTAATCTAATTATCTAAATTATGAAATTATAGAAGCTTAATGCATATAACTTTTTATAACTCATCACTCATCGTCACCTAAAAGGAAAGTCTCATTTTCAATGTCGCATGAAATTGGGTACATAGATATGTTTGTGATTCGTCATTTCATTTTCATTATTGCAAAACTTGCATCAAATCAATCATGAAAAGCGAAGTAGAAAATTTTTCTGTCCTATTCATAAGCTCTCATGCGTAGGCATTTCAGCTAATAGCATTATTTGCTCTAGGAATTTATGGAATTTCGGTTTATTGTGTCACTTGTGGATTTATGGACACAATGAAATTTGGCACGTTCATTATTGTCATTTTATTAGTGAGTTGATGCCCACACATTCTTCTGGATACCTATAAACGCATACTACGTAGTTATAATTGCGTTGCGTCAACAATTAGTAGCTGCGTAAAAAACCGAATATCTACCAGGAGGAAATTGGGGAAGCTATTAAAATTAATTATGGAATTTTCCTGACGTGACATTGGGAAATTATTAAGAAACTCATTGACACTCTCTATCTCTTTTAGTATTTTTGGACAATGGGAGGATGTTAATAAATCCATAAAAGTTTTTTTGGGAGATAATTCTGACAAGCTGTGTGGTAGTTGTATTGTATGTACCTAAATGAGCTCGTGTGGCAAATGTATGTGTCGTCGCGTCGTACGTGTAACAATTTAAGATTTTATGGTTTTTTAGATTCCAATATTAATTGCAATTCCCAATTAAAGAATCAGACAATTCGATTATAGCTATAGATAATTAAATCCGAATTAGAAAAAAATGGCATTTTAGTGCAATGTCAGCATATTTTTCACCATGCGTCATTACATGTCATGTAGAAAAAATGTGCCGCCATTTTTTGTTATAGGTATTACACCCATCACTTGCGTAAATACATACTATCTACAGAATGTCGGCTACGGCCAATGCTTTTAAGTTGTTAAATAGAAACGTTAAACCGTAACCTCCAGGCTCCAGCCAGGTAGATAATTTTACTGAGGTTTAATCTATTTTGCTTTTGCCTCATTCTTTGCCAAGTTATCGCTTCTGATTAGGGTAGATGTTTATATGTAGATAACCTGGAAGAATGGGATGTTTGCGTGAAGTAAACAGTAAAAACAAAAGCATGATTTTAAATAACATTAAAAATTGAGCACTTCCATTTTTCGGTTAGTTTTAATGCTTCACTCTGGAATTTGTAAAAAACGCTTCATTAGAAGCAAAAAATTAAGTATTATAATGTAAAATTACCTGAAGAAAGCATGCAAACGTGATTTTGTTACGGTAATGGTCTCCAGTACCCAATAACCTCTAGTAATGTACCCTTTTACATTTTAGTGATACGCAAATTAATGAATTTCATTTCAAAATGACTGCCCACTCACACACAAACCCACCACACGTTTTAACGATAAGTAGGTACATACGTTTGGTTTACTGCGTGGGTACTCTTTTGGTACACCATGGATGGGCATGTCAAATTTGCAGACACGTAGCTTGTAACTCAATCTGAAGGATTGTCCCTGTTACATTTCACGCAAAGATATTGATACTATTACACACACTCCTCGCAGGTTTCGAATTACTGCCTCCAAAATATCGTAATCCTGTCATGAGAAAGCTCTGCTTGAAATTGTTCATGTAGGCATAACGAGAAGTGTTGAATTACAGTAAGCACCTAGGTAAATAGAAAATTTAAAAAAAGTATGAGAAGAGATAAAAAATCATGATTAGGACTTTCAAAGTGTATCGGTTTACAAATGAAGTTCTTTCAGTTTCAATGTCGGATTTTACTACTACCAAACAGTAAGTACCTACTATCTATATTAACAGTTTGCAAGCGCAAAGAAAGTTTTGTCTTCATTTACTATGAGTTTAAGATCACGTTAACAAAAAAGGGGAAAACAATGGAGTTGATGTTTAGAAAAAATGGTGACCGGAGACTATCATTATGATAATGTGATAGGAGCAGCAGCAGCTTGAGCAGCTTTATTGTCTTCTAGCATGTCTTGAAGTTTGTGTTGTTCTTGTTGTTTGTTATTATTATTATTCGTATTTTTATCCAATTTCGAAGGTGACCTTCACTTCCTAAAAAACTTGCATAATCACTTCTCTCCCGCCTCGGTCGAATTTTGTTGAACCAGATGCATAATGGTGATAGTGATGTGGTGATAATCTGATATGAGGCATGAATGACAGCAGGCAGATATTGGCCATGTCTTGCCGAAAAATTATTATTTGTGGCCTTTTATAGTCATAGATAGTTAAGATAGTTGCTCAGACCAAGCATTCATTTCACATTCACATTCATCCAAATTATCGCTCCATTGTGCTCAGAGCTTTTGATGTTGTATTATGTTTGATCCGCTTTTTTACATTTCTCAATCAGAATCAAAGCTTTTCTAGAAAAGTTTAGTTGAGTGAAAACAATGCTGACGATGAGTGTGAGAAAAAGTTACCACACAAGTCAACTTATTTATACATGAACTTTGAGTATTGAATTGATATTGATACTGTTTCATTTTTGACTTTTCATCATGTTTATCACTGCGTTATCAAAAGAATCCCACAGTAAAAAAATTCGTCCAGTCTTTTTTTGTTACAATCAGTCACAAAATGAACATTCATCGGTCGGCTCAGCTTAAACTCACAAGTTCTAAGCTCTGCTTTGCCTTCCAAAATTTCCCAGCCTGAGTCTCGAAATCCGACGTTTCACAAGGTGACTCATGATATGAACTCATGAGTGACGATTGTTGCGGGCTCATTGATAAGGTTTTATTTATATCAAGTACAATTTTATTTTAAGATTAGTTACCCCAAATAAAAAACTGATCACGAATTAACTTATGATTCTGAGACTAAAAAAAGACTGAGAAATTCAGATTTATTCTGAATAAAAAATATGTTATGCTATGCATTATAATGCAATTAAATGTCCAATCGCAGTCATCATGAATTTCATCAAACCATAAAATTAAAGTTTGTTGTATTGTCGGTGGAAGTTTCGCTCAAAAATTAAAGTTAACTGCTGTCTGGTCTGAGTCTGGCTTGGCTGGACTCAATCCAAGTCAAGTGGCGTTTAGCGAGTAAAGGGGAAAGAAAAAGTGAAGACAAAATAGACAATTCTGAGGTTATTGGCTTTTTATAGGTGGATTTTCATAAGAATGGAACAAGATTACAGGCTGCTGGATAGATACGCATAGATAAATGGAGTAGTTACCTATATAATGAAACAAGAAACTGATGTCGATGTCGATGTACAAAAGTTATTGTAAAGGTCAAAAATACCTAATTAAATTCATACCTAAATACCTACATACCAAGTTACCTAAAGACAGGGAAAGCCGAACATGAACATGCTGATGACAAATCTCTTCCAGAAATAAAAATATTGACGAATTTGAATTTGACACAGTACAGTGACAAATGATCAAAGGTGATTCTGCAGGTGCCATTACATTTTTTTTCACTTCGCTGTATATGTGTCAATTATTTATTTATTGTTATTTTTTGGATTAGTGAGTGCATTAATGTGTTGCCTCACTCAAGAAAAGCAAATTATTTCTGTTTTGTCTCTGTCACAAGAGAAGTAATGCGTTTGTGTTTTGAATTTCACATAGCCCGAAAAAAGCAAAAGAAGTTGAAACTCTGAATGGCTGTGAATGATAAACTATCACCATAAACACACTCGTGTTTCATTTTCGTTTTGTGATGACTCCCTTCCTGTGGAAAATGTTTACTTCCTTCTGTTTCTCATGTGATGGAGTAAGGCACAAAAGCGTGTGAGATAAAAATGTAATTTGAGATGGTTGCGTTTTGGGAAGATTATGCTTTCCATGTTGTAAAACTCTCCTGACAATTAATGAAAATTATGGATGCCTGAGATTGACTGACACATAATGCCAGAACCAAAGACACTTTCATGGCCCAGTGCACAATTAAGTCAGTTTTCCTTGTAATGGTAACCAATATTCAACTTAGGTAATTCGAAGCGGATTTGGAGTAGAAAATGTAATAATCGTTTAGAAGGCAATTATTGCTTTGGACTATAAAAGGTGAATATTGACAGTTTCACACGGATGGTTGATTCATTATTTATTAAGTTACTAATAACTGCGCTCCAGTTACTCCTGTTCAGATTCCAAAAAAAGTTGCCAAAATTGCCGTATGCAAGCAAAGCAAAAGCAAAGCAAACCCTTACTTTAGTTTTCAAGCTCGCATAAAATCAAACCCGACATGAAATTGCATACCTAACATGTAACTAAATATTGGCAATTAAGGTACAAAATTCCTGAATTTTCACGTGTAATGTACTTAATAATGTAATGTACATAATGCACTTTATACCAATTATTACTATATTACATATTGTCCAAATCGATTTTACTGGAAGGAATTTCCATGAATTTTGAATCTGTGCTTGTAGCATAAAATTCCGTTCTGTGAAATCCTCAAACTTGTAAAATCCTGGATTTTTTTCATTTTATTGTTCCAACTTCCAGGATATGGAGTGTACCAAGTTTTGCACTTATTTACTGTGTGCGTGTATCTGAATTGTTGTTTCATTCACAAGAAAAGATGTTTTATTCAAATTAATCTAAAATTGATTGACGGCCACTCTGATTAAATTTCGTTTCATTGTCAAATCCTTCCACGTTTTTAAGCCACACGGATCGCAATCGCAACCTTCTCACTTAAATGCCTTAATCACTTAAGAAGTAAATATTTTCTGGTTATTATTTACGATCTCAATTTTCGTTATACAAAGAAATGTAACTAATACCATTTCAATTACAAGAGTGAGATGAGATTTCACTGCTTGGAAGGTGGCATTGATAACCGGCATTAGCATTCATTTGAAAATTAGTTCGTAACCTTGTACTTATTTTATAAAATTACTAGTTGCACTCACTTCATCTTCTTGTCGTTATATTTACAATTTGCCAAAAAGTGGGGTTCGTTTTAAGCAAATAAGGGGAATATTGTAAAAATGGGGATTGAACGAAGTACGTGCTCTTCGTCGTGTCACGAAGGCAAAGAAATGATGACGGTGATGCTGACACAGCAAAATTTTCCCTACTTTTGGAAGATTATTCTTTTCAGAAGGTTACACTGGCAAGGACATGACTTGGCTAACAAGCTGCTACTCCTGTTGGTATTTGCACTAAAAATATTCAAATAGGTAAAATACAAGTATGCGCGGAGCAGCGCAGAATCTCTCTTTTTGACTTGACTTCACTTGACGCTTCGTTCGACAGCAGCCATTTTCATTACCATCATTGGAATGAGACTTTGCAGGTTTTTAATTCGCTCATCTGAATCTGAAATCTTTAACCTCGTCCTCCTCCTCTTGTTCTTGTTGCGTTATGTCATTTCATTCCGTCTGTTTGGAAAATGTGCTTTGTTTGCATTTTGTCTTCAGCGTCATAGCTCAATCTCAATAACATCCACATCCTTCACATCATCTTAGTCTTATCATTATTATGAAATATTTAATATCATTTTAAGCATATTTAATACAAAATTCTTCTTCCTGTGATATAGTAGCTGACAATAAATTTTATTTCAACATCTTCGCTTCAATGGATCATATCTTACATAAAGTGATTTTCAATTCAAGGTTAAATAATGATAATAAAGAAAAAGCCTTTTTTCAAATAGAAATCATTAGAATTTGTTTTTGTAAAGTAGAGAATAGTGGGTAGTATTAGCAAGCATCAAAGTAAAAAGTATTCCTTGGGTAATATTCCATTCCCAGTAAAGGCTTTTCCTTTTTTCTCATTTCCCTAAACAAGTCAAAGGCGTTTTTCATTCCTTTTTGGTATTAACAAAAGATGTGAGTTGAGTAGAGAGATTTTTTCTTCACAACATCCTACACAATCTCAGAGCGACTCGTTATACTAAATACTTTAGGTGCATATATACTATAGTAATGGAGTAATGGAGATGTGCCACTTTACTTTATTATTCGAAGATTAACGAGGTGCAAATAATTCATTGTTTTCGCATTTTCCCATTTTCTTCTATTTGTGCGCATATGTTCGCATTTTGCGTAGAAAGGAGGAAAACAAGATGAAAAGGAAGTTAATAGTTTCTCACGAAGAAGGAACGCAAATAAACAACAGTTCAGTGTTTTAGACAACTGTTAGTTTTCAATAAATTAGAATATTGTATATTTCCGATCGAAGTTGATAGGATAGTATCTACCTAATTAAATCTAATTTAATATAGGTATTTATACGTTGTTATCGAGAAAGATGTGCCCAAAGCTCGGTCATAGCACGCAGAGCGAGGGTCATGGCCAAATTCATTTTTGACCTAGGCAAGGCTTGCTTACGTAGGTTTGTAAAGTTTACGCAGAAAAAAGTGTCAAAAACAGTAAATAAGTAATTTAGATAGACTTACCAATTTACTGAGTTAATGAATGACTTCTAGTGAAATTATCATGATCATGCTTCATGGAAGGTTGAGCCGAGTCAAGTGTGTCCAAATGCGTCAACTGGCAGAATTAGCATAATTAATTATTTATTCAAATTGAAACATATCCTGCTCTGCTCTGCTACATTGTATTAAACATTAAACTTGACAATTTTTCCACTCCACAGGTGAGCTGAACTTTTCCCAGAAATTAAGTCTGGAATGGACAAATCGACAAATGAATTTTTAAAGACTTGAGCTTGAACTTGTCATTTCAATTTTATAAAATGTATTCAAGAAACTCATTTATGAATTTAAGCGATTAACGCCTACTTTTAGATAAAATTCTAATGCATTCAGGATGTAAAGTTTCAGTTTCAATAAAAAACTCGTTTTGTTAAACACTAAAGGCAATTTTCAGCCAGGATGATCATGTACAATTAGAGATTACAAGAATGAAGCAATGCATGGAAATAATTAATTTCAAGTTTCACAGGAATTAATACTCCATAAAAAAATCTTTTTTTCTTGTGAATGACGTGGCGTGACACAGTCAAGTCAAATCAAGCTCAAACTTTTTTAAGCCCACAGTTAAGCACTATACTGTGTTATTTACAGATTGTCATTTTGATTCTTGATATTAAAATTTTTTTTTTCTAGCTTGTTTAAATAATATCTTGTTATTTATGGCCTTAATCCCTTCCACTTTACATATTAAGAGTGTTTGGAGTGAAGTGAATGAAAGTACTTTTTGAAGGAAGACAGATCTGACTTCCCGGAAAAAATGCTACATTCCATCTTGTGCATTTGTGACCTTCAAAAAGAAGAGTTGATGTCAAATGTCATTTTATTCGATGATAAACACCATGCGCACATTCATACGCAATATATACCTATCTAAGTACAATTAAAGTTAGGTTAATCTTTTTTAGACTCCACTGCACCCTAACTTACTGACTTAGAATTCTAATTTTAAGACTAAATGGAATTCCTAAATAATTTAACGAGCTAAACCCACTTACCCAATTCCCTTTTAAAACAGAATTAGTAGAGGGTGAACTGTACGCGGAATTCCTTAATGCTCTTCGCTTACGTAAGAAACCAATTGAATGTCTCCATAATTGCTTTTTGCTTGAGGATAAGCCCAACTGAAATTCTAAATATATTCAGTATTAGTAAATACTTTGCAGCTTGAATGAAAGATTTTGATGTTCATCGAATAGCAAAATCATCCAATCTCGAACTCGTCTTTACATCCGCCCACATATTATTCATCATCAGCGTAATGAAAAACAAGATCTATTGACAAACATTAAAAATAGATTGATTTTGATAAAGAGAGAAAATAGATCGATAATGATAAAGAGGGGAGATTAGGATTTCGCTTTTTCACTTCAACTAAAGATCGTCTTTACATTTTGACTGACTTTTAATGGAAATTGGAAATTCTGATATTTACATATTTGTTCTATCAAAAATCACCTTTTGCCATTTTATCTCATCTCAATCTCAGTTTCATCTCCCTTTCTTACTTAACTGTGAATGCCAATGTCACTTTGTATTTAAAGTACTTACGTACATTGATTTTGACTTTTTGATTTATGTATCTGTTGATTCTCGATCATCTGAATTTGATGTGAGCAACGGGATCAAGATCAAAGTCGTTGTCGGGAATTCAAATGAAAATGATGAAATTGACGTTTAAAAACGAAAGAGGCTGTGAATTTCGCGATGGCATTTTGATTGACATAACTGGCTCGCAGTCGCTTTTTCGCATTCTCCCATTCAATTTCAGTGCAGCAGGAGTCGAGTCGCGCGACCTTGATTTGTCCGCCTGTCTGCCCTTACTTTTCATTGAGAAGTTTTGAGTTTGAGTCGAAACTGTCATATAGTAAGTAAAAGGGAAAAGTCATGTCAAAATCAATGAGAATCAGAATGGAGATCAAATAATAAAAATAAAAGCTTTTCTTTTTCTCACAATCCCAGACTCGTCTCGGCATTACATGAATCGACTATCGGCCACAAAAGTGCAACTTCTTAAAGGAAAAAGCTGGCAGTTGCAATGCTGAGATAAAAAAGTGTTTGTCTGAGTTTGTTTGTTTGTAGTTTTAGGTAAGATAGAATAAAGCGATTTTGGCTTGGCGGCTTGTCACACGCAAAAAGAACAAAAGGAAATGAAGTCGGATTTTACATTTTGAGCAGTAGCACACAGCACAATAAGCAAATATGATTTTGATTTCAAGTAAATTGCATGTATGTGAGTAGTGTTTAGGTACCTAACCGTCTGCTTAAAAATAATCTTTGCTGTTGATCCTGAGCTAAAATGAGCATTAAAATAAACTGTGTTACACTGTTACGATAATAAAGACAAAAGCGTGAATGAGTCGATACTATCGACTCGATAGTCGTGGCTTGCTATTTTACTATTGTTGTTCACATGCACACATTCGTCTTAACAAGTCAAAAGGCAGCAACATTCACTTCATCTCATCGAGGAGATAAGTCTCATGTTCATTTTTGATGTCGAAGTATGGAGAGAATGAATTCACAAGATTTCTCAGACGGCTCATTCACTCGCAGCTGGATGCTGTTGCATTTGTTACTCACTGGGGCAAACCAGTAAATGTCATCTCTCACATCATCAAACTTGCACTGCATTCTTCATTTTTTGCCTTTGCAATATCATTTATTACGTTTTACCATCTTTTCATTCAAAACTTCGTGATGAACTGATTCTGTAAGTTTGACTCCGACATTACTCTGGCATTTCCATTCCGCAATACTACTTGGAAAAACTTTTTTATTTTACCCCAATAATTTCCATCTTCACGCTTACGTTCACGTGTTTCAAGTGCTTCACATCAACATTATTTTCCTATACCGTTCGGTCTACTTTATGTATCATCATCATCATCATCGCCATCTCGTCTTGTTGCGACATAGCAGGCAGGAGGAGTAAAAAAAACAATTTCAGTTTTAATTCTAAACATCTGCAAAAATATTTTTGGAGTTTTGATCAACTGGGCCTACTAAACTACAAAACTAAATAACTTCTTCTAAAGCCATGTTAGTCCTGTGTGGGTTGAATTTTGAAGTTAAAGTTGAAGATGCAGTGACGTTCGCTGGTTGATGACAAGGGAGGCAGAGGCAGGCGAGGGAAGATGAGGATGGATGAATTGCTTGTTATTTTACTAACATAAATGAAATGATGCATTGATGTTCTCATATTGGTAAATTATGCTTTATTTGATGCAGTTGTTCATTCATTATTCATGAAGTCATCTTTTTTCTTCCTTTGACAGATTTTTTTACAGTGACAAGAATTGAAAAGACGGAGCGTGTTGAAATCACACAATAATCATAATAAGAAATAATAACAATAAATAAAGAGCAACAAAGCTACTTTGAAGCACGTTGTGTTGCTTAAATCCATAAATGCGTAATTGAATTCAACTATTGAAATGAAACATTTTTTGTAACTCTTTGTACACCAGTGACATACAAGAGTTCACTTTAAGCTGGTTGCAATGCAATACAATGGAAATTGCAATGCAGTTAGTTGCATCGCAGCAGTCCCTGTCAAAATCTGAACTGATGTGATATGATGTACCTGAAAGTTTTCATGCGAAGATTTTTTTTATACTCTGATTTATTCTCGTATGCAATGGATCATCACAGAAATCAGTTTGAGAAAAGTTGCTCACCAACCAACACGCATATTGTTCAAATTGAATACGTCTCCGTCAATAATACTGAAACAATTATTCACCATCTCGTCTCATCAACTCAACTAAAACTCGACTTTGACAGATGGATCGAGCTCATGCGTGTTTTTTACATTTTTTACGCTCGCTCATGAGCTGAGCTTGTTTCTGGCTTACTTTTTTTCTTCTGATGGGGAATTAATTTTACTTTTCCTTTTGTCGTTGTAAGGAAAACAAATGTGTATTGACACACCGGTTCTTTTCTGCTCAAGATCTGTTTTGCTTCACCTACCTCATCTCATTTCTGCATCGTGTCTAATGTGTAAATACCAAAACCAATTAATGTGGATTTATCGAGTACGTATGTATTCTCGCTTCACGCTTGTATTCACTCGAAATGAAGCCTGCTGCTGCTGCGTTATGTCTGTGTCCATTTTGACCACAGTAAATAGATTAATAAGAGTGAATTTTTAATGGAGAAGGTAGAAATTTTTCCATCTGCTCCATCAATTCATCTTTCTTGATGACGAGGATGACGGTGACGATGGAATGTTATCCTTTTGGTGACTAAAAAAGCGCAAGCAAAACAAGAAAGACATGTCTGTTCTGTTGTGAAGTCTTCTCGCTTTATTTGCTTGTCGCCTCCACTCCACTCAAATTCTGCTTACGTACTTATGTACATGCATAAGTAATTCAGACAGGCGAGAAAAACAATAGCAGCAGCAGTGTGTAAAATGAGTTTTAAGAGATGGCTTATAAATAAATTCAATGTATCCATCTGCCAACAACCAATTGATTACAATTTACAATAAAAAGTATAGACGTATGTATCTGAGTGTAATATTCTGCTTACTCTTGCTAGGCTATAGCTTAAAACTTTAGCAAGTCATTACTCATACGGCGGACGGACAGTGTTTGTCCTGAAATGAAAACACATACATTGTCTTATTATATTAAAGCATTTTACTTATTTACTGTGTGCAAAATCTTGTGTAAATGGTAGAAACCGGTTTCCCAGCAAAAGAGCGTGAAAATGTGCCGATTCCCTCGTGCCATATACTGGCCTACTGACTAACAACTAACTACGATGACTGATGAGATTAAATATGTATCAAAACTTATTTTGCCTTTTCTTTCTCAATTTTTATTGCTCCTTCTTCGCCATTTGTCGTCTTCGTCTTCTTTTTCAAAATTCTACCTTCCTTGCTGCCTATCTCTCACTCAGCACAACAGACGCAGCTCCTTTTTCTCCTGCCTGCCTTCAAAATCTTTCTTAGGCTGTGCAAAAAACGATACTTTATACTTATCAACATGATAAAATTGTTGACGGTGGCGGTATGATCATCACGATAATGATAATGATGAAGCTGCTGGTGGTGATGATGATGATGATGAGCACACCATCACATCACATCAGATCACATCACATCACCATAATTCTTTTATGTTATGTTCGCAGTATTTTTACATTTTTTCGCCAATGGGCAAACTGAAATGTTTTGCTTTTTTGGAATTGCTCATTTGTCTTCTAGTACACAACCCGAACTTGTAAAGTCAACAAGTCTTGTGTAAAGTAAGGTGAAACGTTTTTGCAGAGATTTAGCTATGTAGAGTACCAAATCCCTATGTACCTAAAACACTTTTTCTTTCAAGATCAAGAAAAGTGAGTCTTGGTCTTAAGTGGCTACCACATAGCTCAGAAAGCGTAAATCGGATCAGAGTCTGAGATCTGACTGAGCTCAAGTCTGTATTTAATAAGAAATAAAATCCTCGTTTTTCCACTCCTCCTGCTTTCTTTTGTTTTGACTGATTTAAGCAGAATTTTTTTGTTGCGTTATTTTTTTTTTTGCAGAAAAAATCATGTTACCACAAAAAAACGCTATTTCCATTGTGTGTGTGTGTTTGTGTGTATATGTAACACTAGTGAGTTTTTGAGTGACGGTAATTGACTGGTCCTGGCAGTTTTATAAATATCGTCTCTATGATAATTTAATACTTGTATTTGCCATCTGGTTCGTTTGGACCCGCATCGTTAGTAGTCACCTGGAATCATCTGGAGAAATCAAAGGCAGTCTTAAATTCATGTCATGATTTGACAAATGATGGAAAGTAAAAGTGAGCGCTTCAGGTAGAAACTTATATGTAATGTAGCACCTACATTCTCTCATAGCAGCTCATACTTAGCTCTCATATCATATCCAGTTTGACATTCATTACTGCGCAGCCAAGGATTATGGCCATGTTAAGACACATGATAAAAAACGTGTGCAGCTGTTATCACATCACATCACTTTGTCCCTCTTCGCTCCAGCAGCCACTACGGCGTTACTTGTCTTGTGAGTGTGAGTGAGTCTTTGATTTAGTTAAATTGCGTTATGCGATACACTCGCAAATATTTGCCTGCAGTCAATGTGTGACAGCGTAAGTAAGTAAAGTGGAGTGAAAGAGTGTGCAAAAAGAATTCAATTCAAAGTTGTTTTTGTTATGACAGGAAAGACTCGACTTGAACAAAAAGGCACATTTTCTCCGTAAAAAAGGATTTTTTACTTATTTATTTGGTTGTGTGCTCTCGTTTCAATTCTTACAAAATGAATATGTAAGTTAAGTTAAATAACAAGTAAAAATTCGGGGAAAAAAGTTTTCTATTTTAGATTTGGAAACAAACAGTGACTTTTATTTTCAGTTCGGAATTCCAAATGCAAATAAAATAAAACACTTTGCATAAGCTTAAGTCAAGTTTTGTTTTATGTAGGCCATGCCGGCAGCGAAGCGGCGTTAACAGAAACTGAAAGTTTTTTTTTTCATTCATTTTTCGTGGAATTTAGATGAAATGGAAATGAGGAGGAATTATGACCTAAATCCGTTCTCTTAATCTATCTCTCTCTTGACAAGTAAAAAGCTGTTATGTTGTGCACAACTTGTGGCGAAAAAAAGTTGAGTTGTTTTGTTGTGGTAGTCAAGTGGTACTCGTTGTATGCAATCTAATAAAACTGTGAAAGTCTTCCTTTGTTGTGTTGCGTTGCACAAATAAACGGAGCTCCACTCATCCCATCGCATCTCATCTTGCATGCAACATGCTCGAAAAATCGAATCAAGTTGAAGACTTCAAGTCTGACAGTCTCTGACAAGTGCAATGAATGTGTTTGTTTGAAATTGAAAAAATCAGTTAGTGCAAAAAAATCTATTATATGCACATAAAATAATAAAAAGGTAGTTTTTACTTTACACCGATCGTATAAATATTTATTTTATGATACTCGTTGTACGAAGTATCAACCATGCAATTTTTTATTACTCGTTGTATGTGTGAGTGTGCACATGTAGAGAACTGACACGTGAATTCAATCTGCAAAATAAAACGGATTGCGATTTGCACTGAGATATGAATGAGATGAATCTCAGCTCTATTTTACCTCACCATAAAAATATTCACTTTTTTGCATGGCTTCATGTCAAAAAAGGAGAGGCGTCTCTCTCATCTCGTCTCAGTTAACAATAAAATGCTACTACAATGCAATGCAATTCGACCTACCTATGCAAATTACAATGCAACTTTTATTTAATGCGATTATACATATTACAGTGAATGGAACAAAGCATTAAAAAATAAAGCAAGTTGACTAGTTTAGAGCTTGCAGCGGTAAAAAATGCAATCTAAGCAATAATTTTAACCTTAAACTTTAGCAGGTAGAGATTGCATGCAAATAAAAACTGCCGCTGCGCTTTTACCAACTCAATCTTTTTTAATTGCTCACTCACACAGTTGGTTGACGGCTGAACAGAATTGCATTTTGTAAACATTAAAATTAATAACAATGCCTAATTTTTGTTGTTGTGTCCACCTTCACCTGAAATGATCGTTTTATTCCATGAGTGGGTTATCATATACATACACAGTAGTGGTAGGTGTACATGAGAAAAAAGGAATCCTCTTAAAGCGCAGTAGGTAATTGGCTAGTGGCTGGGGGAATGGTCGCATAGAATTTTGCGTGGGTCAGTTCAGCATGAAAGAAAATGTGCGAAATTGGCACATTATTCGCATCACATCATCTTTAGGCTCTGTTCGGCTTCTCTTTCTTTAGAAACAAAAAGTGACGAGTAAGTAAAATAACTCGGTTTGCTTTTTGCCTATGAAATTTAGCCAAGTTTACACATACCATATCTAGATTTGAAAAGTGCATGGAATGACACTAATTTTTTCCATTTCTTTCATTGTTATGTAAAAGCGAAAGCAATAGCATAATATGATGCAAGGTACATTCTTCTAAACTGCAATAATGTAATGTAAAGTTGTAATGATGGAAATAAAAATGTTTCATGTTTTTTTTTTTAATCTTTTGTTTTTGCAGTAGCAGATCTAGTAGCACTCAACCATCTCCATCATTCCGAGCTATCCGAAGTGGTCTCCACATCGTACGATGCAACAAGAAACATAATAACACTTGTAAAGTGAGCGTAGCTTCGATCTGCTCCAATCCAACATTTTTACGACCAGTTCATAGTATGTAATAATTACATACCTACATTACACGGAGTAGTAACCTAGAAGAAAAAAGTTAGCTGCTCCCATAATAATCATCATTATCGTCATCAGTTTTTTCCATTTTGTCAAGTTCAATGCAACATTTTTTCTACGCAGCTAGAGACGCCCTTCAGTCTTGAATCGAGTCTCGACGCGACTGTCGAAGCCAAGACAAATTATCCAGGCAGCCTTTGGACGGGCACAAAATAAGTAAATAAACTCGAACTCGACGAAAAAAGTGTGCAATTTAGACTCACGTTTTACTTCACTTGCTATTTACAATCTACTTAAATACCTCACATTTCTTTGTGATTACATGGTATAAAAAGAGACTGCAGTTTTCCTTGCATTCAATTCAACGCTAAAATTGCATGCACTGCCTTGCTGCAAGCGATGAAATGAAAGAAAAGTGAGTGAATGGATGGATGACTAACTGCGAAGAAACACTTGAAGTGAAAAACTTTTTTGCTACCTGTCTGAAACACACACAACGAACGAAAGAAAGTGAATTATTAAATAGGATAGAAAAAAAGGTCTACGTAGACAGACTGCAAGTTTTTTATGTGTCACGGAACAGCGAGAAAAGTAATAAAAGCGGAAGAAAGTGGTTACAAAATCCTTGACGAATGCACTGAGCTCTAAAAATAATTACGTTTCTCTTTCATTCTACTTACATAAAACCTTTTTTCCTTGTTCATAAAATCCAATCATTTTTACCTTTAGCTAGCTAAAAAATCAATAGAGAATCAAATCCCAACTCCATTTTCCCCACATCCCTTACAGCCGGGCTTATCAATCTCCTGCAGAGGTGTACTAAATGAGTTACCAAAAGCATTGGGTGTCCTCGTTCCCTCACAAGTCTCGCAGAATGATGAACATGTGCGGAGGACAAACAATTACAAAAATCCTGGCGGAAGTGACCGTGGAGCCTGTGCTCTTTCTTTACATGTTATCCACCTTCTCACAGTACGCCCTATTCCAAGATCTCGTGTATAGTAAGGTTTGCTGGAATTCGTATTCGAAGGACTCTGGCATTTGTCAAAATTTGCACGATGATCAGTACAAAGTGGAACTGGAGGAGGTGCAGAGGTTATCTTCACACTGGATACTCATGTCGACGATTTCCCTCGTGATCCCCTCCTTCCTCATCGCCATGTACTTGGGATCATGGAGTGACCGATTCGGGCGCAAGTGGCCGGTGGTATTTCCTCCCATGGGTGGCATCTGTGCATGTTTAGTCTACATCGTGATTTCTGTCATAGAGGAAGCTCCTGTGGGCTGGATTTGTTTGGCGTCATTATTGTCAGGGTTGTCGGGTGGTTTCGTGAGCTGCATCATGTCTTGCATGACGTATGTCGCAGCCGTGAGCACTGAAGAGCATCGCACAGTGAGGATTTCCAGATTGGAGGCAATGACGTTCTTCGGTGGAACTATCGGTCCTTTTGTGTCCGGCTCCATGTTGGATGTGACGGGTCACGCGTACGCGTTTTTCTACATGATGCTCTGCTACGCGTTCGCATTTCTCTACGCAATCCTCTTTGTGAAAGATATCAACCAGGATGGAGTCGTCATCATGGAAAACGACTCTGGAAGCAATCTCAACGGTGTTGGCTGCTCGAAGAGTGGCAGAAGTCGCAACAAGTCCTCAGACACGATTCCATCTTCCATGGTGGCCACAACTTTGAGCACATCGTCTGGAGATGATATTGAGCAAAACGAACGGCTTTTGTCTGCATCTGATTTACATGTTGCAAACTTGAGCACACCTCCACCTCCACCTGCACTACCTCCATCCGACGAGAACTGCTCTACGCGAGCAAATAAAAACGGAGCATTTTCAAGCGTGTCTGTGGAAAGCATTGAAGAGGGCGAGGGCGTAGTTCTTCAGCAGCAGCAACAGCAGCACCATCAACTTGCAAATGTGATCGAACATCAAGATCTTGAGAATGTTCATGATGATGCTGAAAAACAAGGAAAAGAAGTTTTGATTGAGGCTAATGAAATCTGTGGAATTCCCCAGTTAGGAGAAACGGCCGTGGCCGCTGCTGGTAATGCTGATCATCACGAGGATAAGAACAACAGGAACAGTGTAGGCAGCAGTAGTGGACGCAATAGCAGTTTACATGGGCATGATGACGGCTCGTCCTCCGCAGCGTCCGACGATGACCAGAGAAAAATGATTAGACGAAGACGGCATTCCAGCACGTTAATGGACGAGGATGATGAAATTAGACGAGGGGGTGGGGGTTCATCAGCCTCTTCCTGCTGCTATAAGTACTTCAACACGCAACACTTTGTTTCCGCTGTGGTGACCGTGGTGAAGAAAAGGGAAAACGGGAAGAGAACGCTGCTTATCCTTTCCCTGCTGGCCGCTTTCATCTTCATGGTCATTACTGCCGGTAAATCATTTTTTGTAGATAAAAGAAAAGTGGTGTATTACGTTTGAAGATAGCCCCGCAACTCCAATTTTTATGAAATTTTGCATGTGGATAGAACTCGACGAGATGAGTCGAATGACACCAATCAGTCTCATCTGAGGCAAAGCACGTTTAGTGACCATAATGGGTCGCCCAATTTTTCTTTCTATACACTAATACAATAGTATCGGTAATTGAAATGGTAACTAGCTAATGTAAATGAGGATATTATCCTTCGTTTAACATAAGGTTAGGTTTGAAGGCAAAAGAGAGTACAAGTTAGGTTAGGTTTGCATTCAAAAGGTTCTTTAAATTATTTTCTCTTTATTTAGTTGAGTTAGGATTGGATGGCAAATAAGGGTTCTTGGTTACTGTTGCAATAATGACCCATTAGGGTCACTAAACGTACTTTGCCCCACATGAGATTGGTGTCATTCGACTCATCTCGTCGAGTTCTATGCACATAAAAATTGGAGTTGCGGGGCTATAAACGTAAAATTCCAGAAAAGTGGGGAAATCTGATATTAAGAGATCAGTCACCATTTACGGAGAGAATATAATAATCATTTGCATTTTTCTATCTTTTCAAAAATAGGCGAAATGGATGTGGCGTATTTGTTTGCAAGGGCGGAACCACTGAAGGTAACTAATTAATTAATTGATTAATAATCTTATCAATTAATCTTATAATAATTAATCCTTAATTGATTTTTGATTTTTTCAGTGGGATTACAAAACGTATTCGTATTATTTTGGCTTTAAATACGGAGTCGCAGCTTTCGTTCTCCTGGTGGCTACACCGTGCTTGAAAAAGCTTGGTGTGGAAGATGCATCACTTGCTATTATTGGCATTATCTCGAGAATGGCAGCTCTGGTGCTTTATGGACTGAGCGTGAACACCTACATGGCTTTTTCAGGTGAGTGAAATAAAGCAGCGTTTCCCTTTCTATTTGTCTATTTACTCATTTCAGTTCATTTCTAAAACTCTATCGAATGGAGCAACCTATCGGGTTTCACTTTCACTTTCACTCAGTTCAATGAAGTGATCGAGCCGAGTGTTTGTTACCTAAATACAAAATTTATTCGGTCGTATTTATTTCCAGGAAGGGGATTAAATGAGAACGCATGAAAAGCTTCGATTCTGAGATTTTGTTTTGTCGCCTTTGTTTACAGTTTACACACAAAGACTACAGTAATCAATCTAGTAGATTGAATCTACTATTGTTTTGTTGGGTCCCTAAAAATAGAAACACTTTAGAAATAACAAACCCACTCAAATTTCGCAATTTGTGTCAAATCACCTGTCTTTATCACGTTTTTCATTTAATCTTTCACGTTGAATTTTGGATTTCTGAAGTACTGCTAACGCAAACTCCTTTCAATCAATGACCCACTATGTTACTGTCACATTGACGTTCATGCTACAGCATTACAAATATTTTTGTGGGGGCAGGGTTTTTAAATAAGGTCATATGGAACGCTTTCTTTATCGTTTCTTCCATCTGCGCGAAAGATTTTTTCACGAGAATGAAAAGGAAAAATGACTTTTCACTCTTGTTTTTCTGAAATGTTTTTAATTTGATGCGAAGCGGTCGAAAGGGATTTTATTCACTTGTTTGTGTTTAGCAACGTTGAAAATATTTTGAAACGGAGTTTTTTAGCATAAATAATGTCGGAGCAGCAGCATCTTCACATAAGATGAGGAAGAGGGAAAACTAGTAAAAACAAGATTGTTTTGCTCCTGTCATGTTGTAACTCGCTGCAACTTTTTGCAAAGAAAAAGTTGCTTATATTTCGTTAGACTTCCTGGAATACTTGTTCTCATTGGCAAATAAACTACTATTTAATTCACATTAAAAACTTTTGCGCAAACTTTTTTTCCTTCCTTGGTTTTTCAAAGATACTACGAACTCTTGAAAATAAAACAAACTTTTTTCTCTATAATATGGCCAATTATTCTACTTAATAAAACCTTTTCTCTCAACTCTCAACTGTTGCAAAACCATCAAATAATTAATAAACTTTCACTTTCCTCTTTTACAGTTCCAGCCGTTGCCATCTTCAGTGTTTTCACCATCCCCGCTACGAGGTCGCTACTCTCCAAACTTGTGCATCCGGATGAGCAAGGTGAGTTAATGTGGCATAATCAAACCTGCTAAACGCAAATTGTCTTTTTGTGTCTCATCCCTTATGTAAATGAGCTGGTAGCCGTAACATTTTTGAACCATTTCATAATAATCATAATCAAATACAAACGACTTTTTATTGAACGCCTTTCTTTTACTTTTATGGTGCACTTTTTAATTTAAAGTGAAAGTAATGGAAAATGGATGATGGCGATAAAAGAGTAGAAAGCGTAACTGTCTGCAATTTTGCAGTCGGACTAGAAAAATAGTCAGACGCGACGAGTTCTTTGAGAATGCACACATGCATGACAAAAGGACTTTTGCGAGCCCACATTACATTTTATAAAATTGAATTGACATTGTTATGTCATTGTGTAGTTGGTCTTTTGTAGAGTTAAAATTAAACCTTCCTTGGTAAAACTGAAAACAGTTCTTTGGTACTTTTCAAAGAATGTGTTCCTGGAAGACAGGAACTAGACGGATGGAATGGAATGCATGCATGTGTCGAAACACCCAAAAATTTGAATTGAGTAATGCTCTGTGATGTAATCATCGGAGCATAAAAACAAAGAGATTTTTTTGCTTCCTGCTACTTTAAAAATTATTTTCAATTCTCATGTCATTTTTACCGTGTAAAGTTTCAGACAGAACGAGGTCAAAGTCTGTAACTATTTTTTTTTAATTCACAATGACTTCAAATTCAAATACATGTGAAGTCATTTTACGCCCGGTAGCACTTAGCACACACTGAAAGGTCATTTTTTATTGAATGAAAAGAAAAGAAAACGCCTACTTTGAAACTCTTGTTTTCTTTAGTTTCACTTCACATCCATCCTCGCTAAAAGTAAAGTTGTGGCCTTTGGGGAGATTATTTAAGAAAAGTGAAAATGAAATTTTTCCTGTGAGGAAATACTTTTAAAAACAGATACAATAGAGATAACCAAAGTGTTTCGGTTTTGTTTCCTTTTCTTGTTGTTTCTTCAGCATAAGAAGTTTGGTTGGTTTGAAAGAAAGTAAAACAATAAAGTGGAAAATTTGGTTTTCAATTCTTTAAACTCACAAGTGCAAAGTTGCGTCAGGCATGTAACAATGTATACTTACATAATTAAGTAGTTGGTTATGTAACTGATTATTACTGCATCAAGAGATTTAAATGAATGAATCTTATTCGAATCAGTGATACTTAAATATAAGAAGGGTTTGATTTTTGTATTTTTATTTTTATTTCATCAGGAAAAATGTTCGCTTTCGTGGCAATGATGGAAGACATTTGCACACTCTCCGCGTCCCTCATCTTCAACAGTATCTACCCTTTGACAAGGCCAATTCTCCAAGGACTGATCTTTTTACTGGCAGCGGGGGTCTTAATTATCCCGATTCTAATCATGTGGTGAGTTCACTTTGACTTTTCCTCTTTTAACTTACTTCTCCAGTCTTTGCTAACTGAGCGAGCGTGTCTAATGCTAATTGAGGCATCAGCTTTCTAGAAAGAAAGTGAAAGAAAAACAGACAGTTTCCACTTTCTTCACACTTTGCTTTCTCTCCTTTGCTCGTTTCATTTATTTCGTAACTCTTCCTTCCACCCGTTTTCACTGTTTGCCCAACCGTCCATCCGTGTAATTTTAACTAGCGCTGCTGGAGCCTGAGCGCTACTACCTTGTTCATTTCAGGGTGATTAAACAAAATCTTAAGTCTTTTTCCTTTATCTTTTCTTGCCTCGACAGTTTCGTTCGCTGGAAAATGCTGAGGATCCAGAAGCGGCTGGAGATTTCCAGGCGGATCCCACATTTGCACTCAATCGAGGGAACAGATCCCGCTGCACTTCTCTGCAACCCAAAGGATTTCGAAGGCGGTGGTAAATAAATTGAGCGGTTAGACTAGAAATTAATTACTTAAATTAACTATTTACTTTAATTAGAACAATACCACTAAACTAAAAGTGGCAAGTCGAGAAAGTCGTCCGAGATTTTATTAATACGTAATTAATGAAACAAACGCGAATCATATCGAAAAGAGATATCAGAAAAAACCGGAGAATTTTTACCCAAACTGCCACTAAATAATCCCGAAAAATTAAAGAGGCAAAGTCGTCATTCATTGTATGTACAATCGGTGTTTTGTGAGCTTACGTACACAGTAGATGTTTAACAAATATTTATGTAAAATCGTAGACACATTTTAAGATTTAAGATCATTACGATGAACAACGTAGAAAAAATTAGATAGGTACTAGTAATTAGGTAGGTAGATCATCATGGATGCTTAAATCCTCTCAATTCACAATGAAATTCTGGTCAGTGTGGCAACTTTGCATTTTTAAACCGAGTTGAGTTTTTCAGTGGAATAAAATCAAAAAATGTAAATACAAAACAAAAGTAGCTTGGTGAAGCTCACTGAAATCCTTTGACTTGGCTTGCTTTTTCTGCTAGATTGTAAATACCTAGTTAACTTTAAAAGTTAACAATGGTGTGCTGCGTGGAGTAAAAATAATCCTGTAAGGATTTTTAGAAATAATCAAGAAGAAAATAAAAGATTTTTTTTTTGAAGAGATTTTAGATGATTACACAAATTATGAATATTTAATATGACGAAGACCAAGTTGAAAAGAAAAGAAGAGAAAATAGGCTTCCGTTTTTACTAACTATAAGCTTCACTTCACAAAGAAAAAAAACTACTGTCTCGTCTCTTTTCTTATGATAATCTCTATCCTCCATAAATAAATAATGCGCACATGCACTGTACAATCTGCAATATATTTTTCGGAATAAGTAAAAAAGCATAGTTGAAAAAGCATCCTTTTGTATTTCGTATTCTAAGATGAAGCAGAAACTCATCCTGAGATTATAAAATAACCTGGTTCGTACAAAGAATAGGAATAAAAGGATTGTGAAGAGGAAGGAAATCAAAATCATCAAAAGCAGCTTCTTTTTTAGTTCTGAGTAGAAAATACATTAAAAGTAAAAGTCCCTTTGTAGCCTAGACTAGAATTGTGCGTTCGTTTCTTCACATAAAAAATAATATCGTTTTACTGGAGAAAATGTGATTGTACAGGCGTGAGAAAATTCGAATTCAATCGTATTCCATTTCCTTTGTTATAGTACCCATTTTATTTGATACCGTTGCAATAATGGTCGAAAAATGAAAGCTCACAAAGCCTGAAAGCAGGATTTTATTTGAAATTTGTTAATATTAAACTATACGCTGTAACTCTAAATCCCGCATTCCAATTCCAAATAAAAACTAGACAAAATCCCAGAATCTGCTTTTGATCAAATTTATGTTAAATCTACCTGAATACAACGAAAGGTAAAGGAAAAGTTGATATTTGGAAGCATTATTCTAATTCCAACACTCAAAATCTTCCTGTCTCAAACAATCACTTGGATTTCGGATTCCAAATCAATTTTCTATTTTGTGTCAGAAAGAACACAGGAAAAAGATAAAACAAGAGGAAGCAAATCTCACACAACTCCAACTTTGGATTTTATTGACTTAACTTTTCACCGTGTACATACATACCTACCCATACATAACATCAAACAGTTTATCTGTAATGAAATTATGGCGTGTCCAAAGTAAAGTTGAGTTGGTGAAAGTTTCTGCGAAATACAAAAAGAAAACGTTAACATTACATGCTACATCGTTAATTGTATTTAATTAAACGAAATACATACATACTGACGAGTCCAGTTAGCTAAGCTAGGAGAAAATGATTAACTAAATAAAATGTATTTATTAAAAAAATTATTAAATTCAATTTAGAATATTAATATTAATACGAAGGCGTTGCATCTGCTGATGACATTTATGTCGAGTGTACTAGAACGCAAAACATTGTGAAGCAAAGCACGCAGTTATTCCATAGACTAAGAAAAGGATCTCATATTTTGACTACACCTTTTGTAGTTAAATGTAAAGTTGTTTTTGTTTATCCATATTTTGTTTTGATTGTTACTATAAATAAATAAAAGTGTACAGATTTTATTCTTAGTTTCTTCGGTCTGAAAGCTGATTCTAGATGTTGAGTATGCAAGTTATGGCCGTATGTATAAAAAGTGCTCGAATTTGTGAGTTTATAATTTAATTATATGATAATTAATATCGTTAATATTTTTCCATTTCGGTTTCGCCTTTGGAACTCCCTGATAAAATACAAACAAAATTGACTTGCAAATTGACGACAGGGAGATTTTCAATTTGCTCTTGAATAATCAAATCAAATCGAAATGCACAACGAAAGATGCCGTGAACTCACTCATTGTCAGTTACACACTTAAGTTTAATGTTAAACTCCAGGCAGCAACTACTGAGTGAGAATTTTTAATACTAAATGATCAATTATAATTATAATAATTCCAGTGTTTTGTACATACAGTGTACCAATGCAAATTCATTAATGACTATAAACAGGCCAAAGTAGGATGAGTTGATTAATAAATGGACGGGGTCTACAGCAAGATCTCCAAAATTAGAGTGAGTTTCAATATCAAATAGAATTGTGCGTTTTATTGCACATACAGTTTAAATGCAGAACATTAATCAATTTTTGTGGTTGTTCGCAAGAAAATATTTATGTACATATAATAATAATATTAAAATCCTTTGCTCGTCTCCTGGAATTAGCTTGAAACATGTATGTGTAAGAATAATGATTAATTAATCGAAAAGACTTGAATTGGAGTACAAAATATTTAATGAAGCATTTGAATGAATTGAATCACTTCATACGTTACAATACAATTAAACTAACAGAACAGGGGGATTTTTTTTGAGAAAAAAAGATTTTTTCTTTTCAAAACTCAAGATAAGCTCAGCTCTTTCATTTCAAACGAAATGTCTAGTTTTTGATTTTACATATGTGGGAGGATTCCTACAATCACTCTGCAACAAGGCTTATTTAAACTGAAAACATTTCTGATGAACTACAAAAATATTCGCTTTGTCCAATAAAATTGCTTCAATGGAAACTTTATTACAATTAGGTAATTTAACTATAATTAACAATAGAAGCAAAAAAGTAGATGTGATGATGCAACCTTTAAAAAATTATCAAACACAAACAAAAATAAGATCAAAAGTCTCCGTTCTCACAGTTTTGACATCTTACAAAATCACTTTTGTTTATCTATTTCCAAACAAGCGGAATCGAAGGTAGGCGTAAATTGAAAGGAAATGAAGTTGGCAGAAATATCTTGGAAAGTATACATAACTTTAAGTAGGCGGTTACAGTATGACGAGTGCAATAAGATGATTATGATGACGTGTTGATATTTGTTGTTGTACATAAATTGTGAGATGCGTGTGTATATTATAATGCAAATGCTTTCCGCTCTTGTACATATTGAATTAAATTAAATTAAATTGTGTTATAATGCCTGAGATTGACTGAAAATGAAACAACTTGTAAAAATTGTAAAATTCTAGCACTGTAGCCAATTATAAATAGTTTAACATAGCAAGAAAAGTCTTTAGAGGAGAAGAAAAGAAAAGCTAAAAACAAAAAAAAATATTGTGCTTATGTATTTGTATGTGATGTTAAGTGATGATATAATACGATTCTTTGAACCAAAAAATGCAAATTTTTTTTTCTACCACATTGACTGCGGTTTTTATCTTGGGAAGTTTTTAAGCACCACACCACACATCTGTTTTATTGAAGCTACAAATATGCTACGATGTGATGTTATGTTGCAATATCAAAACTTGTCTCGACTTTCTTTTTCACTTTTCATTTTGAATGCTTGGAATGTTTTCCAGTCCGACTTCTCTTTTTCTTGTGTCATTTCACAAAGTAGAAGATAAAAGAACTGCGTCTCACTCTACTCTACTTTCAATTTTCTTTGAGGTAACTCAAGCCTGGGAAAATTGCGTACTGCACGCGATGAATGAAAATGTAACTAAAGAAGAATCATTTTTCCCTTGTTAATACCTAAGGAAGCTTCCAATGTACTTTGGGTAATTTAATACGCTAAAAAATAATGATTTAAATATACATAACGCACATATGATCTCGATCTCTATTTTGGCTCAAGTTGAGCTAATGATTTTTATGGGGCAAGTTCAGATTATTGCAATGCTTTGAGTTGGAGAAGCCACTTGAGGATTGTAGACTGTAAAGATTTAGATTTTTAGATCAAGTGTGCTCTCGTGTACCAATGCTGAAAAATAATATAACAATGATAATGATAAATACATACATAATTTAGTATAATAAATTGTAATACCATTAAATTGAAAAGGGTTAGAAAATTGAATCATTATATAGAAACAGGTACTTACCCTAATTCTATAAATGTTTAAGGTTAAGCACTTTTATTCATGTTACTTATGAACCGTTGTTGTTATTATTGTATTTAAGCAGCTTCAGTTTTTTGTAAAATGCTGCGCTCTACAAGAAAAAGTATCAATCATTAAAATAAATTGTTTACCAAGAAAGAATTGTGTCACAATCAGACAACAAACCAAATTAACCATCGTTTTACCTAAACAAAACCATAAAACAGATTTTGGTAAATGTGGCCCATCAACATACGATGCTTGTACGAAGTGTGTCAAGTGTGTGTGCTAAATTAACTGGGGAATAAATGTTAAAATCACTATTTTTTGACTATTATTATAAAAATGACCGTAAAAGGAAGAGTGAAAAATAAATAAATAAATGGTACCATTGATTGAATATGTGAAAAAAATTCCTACCGATCTGGATTGATTTTCTTTCCTGATTTCTTACACCATAGTTCCATGAATTTGCATTGGCATCCAACATCGCAATTTATTAGTTTGCTTATTTTCAATTTTGCACACAATAGCCAAAATTGAAAAATGTCGCAGCATTTATATTGAAGAGGTTGCTGATAATGATGCGATGGGATTATCCTTTTCCATACTAGAGCCAGGCCCAGACACATGAGCTATCCGGAAAATCTTTACTTGAATATTCCCAAAGGCTACATCACGATCAACATCACAATTGTCTTGCCATTATAATTTCTCAAATGGCCCCTTCACATACTATAAAATGGAGTGCTAAAAGCGAGTGGTGTTGTTATGTCATGCTGCAGGAACGAGGCTGCAGATTAAGAGAAAATCTGTAAAAAATCTGTCATCGCAGCACTTTCTACATACGTAGTAGGCACAGGCACGCTTCGCGGAACAGAGAATCTATTGGAAGGACAAATCTAATTTCATTATTACTACATAAAACAAAACTTTAACAAAATGAATTAGCATGATTAAATGGCGCATAATATTTAGTAATTCGAAATGTTATGAATTGAATCGTTACTTGGAGTTGATGAGGTCATCATCTCCATAAGTATGTAAATGTATTGAGGACATGGAGCGATTGGGTTTGTTTGTTGATGTAGCCGACCGATCCACGATCCAAGGATTTTATTAATTTTCAATTCACTTTGTTTTAGAAAACCATTTTATGGGAGAGAGAATTTTAAGGCAAAGCAGATTATGCTTTCCATACAACTGCTAAAACTGAGGAGATTAAGTGGCATCGCCATCATCATCATCAAATAGACGTAAGCCTGGTCAAATTTTTCCAACAAAGAAAAGTATTAGCACGATTTAGAGAAGAATGGACAATGTTTTTGAGTACGAACATGAAGTGAATGCAATTATAATGAACTTCATTTGAGCCAAGTCTATCAAAGCAAAAATAATAATTTTACGTAAGCGGATGATTGATGAAACGCAAGAGAATTTTGAGCCAATTTTTCCAATGATAAAATACAAATTAATCCCCATTTTATTCGCATTACTGCATTCGCATATAATACCTTGCTCAAACACTAAAGTAATTGCCACTTTACTTCCTTCACCATCACTCAATTCGTTTCCATGTTTTAGTTTATTCACAAGCATTCAGATCCACCACTGGGAGGACCACCGTGATTTTTTCCAGAGGATTCAAGTGACGTAGTATACAAAATATTTTGACCGAACTGAGTTCCTCAACGTGATTCGTGTAATCTTTGAACTGACCACTTACCAGGCTTTCTCTGTATATTTAGAGTTTTTTTTTTCCAGATTACTAAAAAGCAATTTCTAATAAGCTTTTATATGAAAAAGCAATATTTTAATTTTAAAAAGTTTTTCTGAAAGGATCAATTTCAGATTCTGTGTTGACTCGTTGCTATATCTGGCAGACTTTAGACAAGACAGAAAAAGTGAACACTTTGGCTGTCAGACTTCATCCAAAAATAGAATTTTCATGAAACAAAGGAAAAGGAGGTTTTAACCCGAAAACCCGTTAGTAGTTTATTCAATAAACATGTGCTGGTGAATGTGTGCATAATAAGCCTACGCAATTCCTTATACAAAGTAACCAACTTATACACTGCAGCATACAGCGTAGTAGTAGTATAAACCACTTTATCTGTTGTGTCCGCCCAGGATTTTATATACTAAGACAAAATTTTACTTTCTCCTCCAGTTCTACAAATACAATAATCCGGTCTCGACCCACATGAAAGTTGTACATTATCCACCTTCGCAATCAGCAGTCACCCGGAAAAGAAAAACCACAGCAGTAATCTTAGTTGAAAATGTCTTCAATTCTGGAAGCGCTGCAAACTCTCTCTCAACCATTTATTGTGGGAAGTAACGGTCCACCAAAACTTCGCATAGACGAATGGACGTTTCGCCTCCACTACCGCACCACCACGACGATCCTCTTCCTCTTCGCCGCGCTACTCACTTTCCGCGAGTATTTAGGCGACCATATCAAATGTGTACATATGCAGGAGGACATGTCCGATGATCCACAGATTCCCAGAAAAGTTCTCGAGAATTATTGCTTCATCAGTACAACTTTCACTGTGCGTTCAATTCAAATTTTTAAAAATAACCTACGCTTAAATAATTAAGACTTTTGGACTCTTGGGTTCACTTCATTCACTTGGCTGATCTTATCCCTTTTGAGCAAGTAAAGCTGTTGAGTCTGCTGAGCTTAATAAAGAGTCACGTGGTTTCACATGTGATGTGATTTGTGGATTCTTAAGGATTTGCAAGTTGAATAGAATAAAAGCGACCTTCTTTTGTGGCCAAGAAACTACATCTCGTGGAGATCGCATAATTCCATTAAAGCGTTTATTGTAACTTGTTGCATTATAAAAGTATCGAATAGCAGCACGTATGTAACTAACTTATGCTTTAGCTTGTAGGGAATAAAAGAACTCGCTAAACACACAAAAATATTGAATTTTTTAGGTAATTTATTTCCCCTTTTCTTTATTCATGTACTTTTCTCTTTTCTCCGTGTGTTTGAGTAGAATGTCTGCGAGCCACGTTTTTAAATAGAATTTTGGGGTACGACCGAATCAACCATGAAGAACATGAACTCGTAACATTACGTCAGAAGCTGACTTTCGCAGATTTATTTTTTTAACTTTTAACGGAATTGTGAGTGAGTAGAGCTAAAGTAAATTAAAAAAGACTTTTAGCGAGGGAAGGTAGATAATGCAAAATAAAAAATGAAATGGAATGATGAGCCCAGCAAATTCTGTCTGTGGCTTCACGTCACATCACATGAGTCCACAACTGCATTTACCACCAGTATTTTATTATTTACTCTTTCCATTAAGTGAAGTCAAACAAATTCATTGTAAAAACTCGCTTTCTCTTGATTGTGACTTGAAGTGAGATAAAGAGTTGAAGAGAAAAAGACATACATAGGAAAGGACACGACAGTGAATGATGTATAATAAATGTAAATGCATCGCAGAAAGGAAGACTTTATGTCAGTGAGTACATTTTCCGAAAATCGGCAATGAGCAAAAAATTCAATTTATATTTACATAATAAAATAAGGCAGCAGTGCAATGGGAGCACAAACGTTTATATTAAGTGCCTAAGTAAGGAGTTAGCCAGAACTAAATTCTATATCCAATCCAGATTTTTTCTTAAAACCGGTGAGTATTGTGTACCTGGCTTTCAATCTTCTCCAGGAAAAATCTATTTTCATTTCATTGCACTGTACGTGAGCTCACATTGAAGGCATTATTTCATCGTAAATGTTTACTGGGAAGAGCTGAAGCACAGCAAACAACTACATAATCATTCTGGCTTGAAGTGTATTATTATTGCTTTTGCTTGCTTTCTCCTGACAAGAAAAGGAAAAAATGCAAATTTGATTTTCAATTTTGATCATCACTTACAGTACTTACATTACAATACCGTTTACCTTTTGTATGACTAACTGATAATTTATAATGACATGGTCCAAGGTTCCTTATGAAGTTCCCAGTGGAAGTAGCAGAAACAGACACGGGATATTTCGAATGAGTCGTAAACTGTCAACTCTTGTTGGCGGACCGGGCCACATTCCAGGAAAAAATGTAAAGGAGCATCATGCCTACTACCAGTGGGTGCCGTTTTTCCTCTTCCTTCAAGCCCTCTTGTTCTACGCGCCTCATGCCTTCTGGAAGTCGTGCGAGTCGGGCAGGATGAGGCATTTGGTTCGGGATCTTAATGTGAGTGTAGTAGATGCTTCACCTTCATGATTTAATTTCCAGACAAGTGTTGTGCAGAATTGTCAACAAAGACCACAATGCATCATAACAGATGCAAAAACTGGCTTTGAGGATATTAATTTAATAAATAAAAGAAAGCTTCGGGGAAGCGAAGGTGAAGCCAAACTAGAATCAAGAGGCTGATGCTCTTTTAAAATATGCGTGGGAGCAACTAGACTCTGCATAGATTCTATAGGTCTAGTTACATACATATTCTTATTGTTGTATGAATGAATGAACCACTTTAGGTGAAACGGTTTGTGCTCGAGAGAGGAGGAAAGTGCTCACACACAACAGCCCTTGCACGCTACTTCGTCAAGTCCAGAGGGGAGCATCGAAGTTGGGCTGCCTCGTACGTTGTGGCCGAGTTTGGCAACTTGTGTGTCGTGCTGGGTAATATGTACCTGACGGATGTGTTCCTTCGACGAGAATTTAGCACGTTTGGACTCAAGGTTCTCAAACTGATCGAGATGGATCCGGAGTCACGGAGTGATCCGATGACAAAAGTGTTTCCGAGAATCACCAAGTGCATCATTAGGACCTTTGGGCCCAGCGGTTCCGTGGTCAACTATGATGCTCTCTGTATTCTCTCCTCAAACATTCTGAATGAGAAAATTTTCACATTTTTATGGTTTTGGTAAGTGAGTGATTAAAAACTCATTTGACGGCAACTACCTACTGAATCGTTGAAAAGAAAGTCGTCTGTTGCTACATAATCTGGGTTTCCCCTTTACTTTAATTGTTTTAGGTTTGTGCTTTTGGCCGTTGTCTCAATTGTGGCACTGATTTACCGTTTTGCTACTTTCACTTCGTTTGGACTCCGTCTTCAAGCTCTGGGATCAGCGAAAGACTTTCCTGAAAAGCCCCAGGGAAAATACGTTCTCTCGCACATTGGAAAATGCGACTGGCTTCTGCTCCGCTTTCTCCGGCTTAATATGGACTCAGTGACATTCTACAAACTTGTCAGAAGCATTCATGAAGAAATGATGAACAAATAAAATAAAAGTTGCTTTCCCTCCATTCAATTGGTCTTTCAAAAGTCTTTTCATCTTACTTTTTATGAAAAAGTTAATAAATACATTTGAAAGTTGCAAACAAGTTTGAAATCGCTGTTGAGCAAGTAAATCTATCTTTATTTCATTTCCTTTTATGAATACGGATATTTTGTAGCGATCCGTTCTGCTACTAATAAATTATGAAGCAATGAAATAAAGGCATATTCAAACTCAGTAAACTGAAAGATTTCAAAAAATTCTTGGTTTTAATGTTTCACAAATTTCTCATAAAACCACCTCCCGCTAAAGTAAGATTGAACCATGTACATTTAGAAAATGGCATTTGACAGCTGGAAGTTCTAGGAAAACTGAAAAACTAAAATTTAAATGGTGCTTTTTCAGTTTTTAGCGTAACTTAATTTGCTCTACCATGAATAAAAATAAGATTCTCTGTTGCTTTTACTTGTATTGCATAATAACAGTTATGCAGAAACGGTGTTCTGCAACAAAATTATTTTAATAAAAAAGATCTTACTTTTAGCAACTTCAAAGCAAAAATACATAATTAATAATTTCCAAAAGTAGCGTAGGTATGGTCGTGGTATAATACTAAAATAATTCAAAAGTATTGCAAAATTGTTAACCTCTTTGCAAAGCAAAGCAGCCATCACATCCTCTGGACTTTGACTTTGCAAACATTTTAAAAATAATAAGTGGATAAAAACAGGAAAAAGAAAATTTCTCATTCATGTTCAGCATGATGTGGATGTGGCCATGTGATGCGATGCTGACCTGAGTTAAATTTAAATTATTCAGGAATTTCCTGAATGAATTATAATGTTGCTTTTATAGTTTAGTTTCGTTATGTAGCTGCGTTTACACCTGAGAAAATATTAGTTATGAAAGTTTTTAAAAAGTTGAAGCTACAAAGTCCTATCCTGCTACTACAAAATGATTCCTGTTAAAATGACTATACCTTGAATATTTAAATTGAATTACTTTGTGGAAAAACAATTCTGAGAATCATTCAATCATTAACACATCAATCAATATCCACTTTTAAGTATTGAAATAAATACTTGCAATATTACAGCGCAATTGATTAATTGTTTGATAATGCATCGGATAAAGTAGAGTTGGCCGACGCTTTCCGCCTCGATAAAATTAGATAATAATAATTATTATTATAATTATATCACTTTATCACACTGCAAACTGCAAAGCATTCAATTCATCCACTCAGGTACATGTGTACCGTACCACTCATGTAAATATTTAGTTAGTATTTTATTTTCATTCAAACTGAACATTTTCAAACTTAAACTTCAAACTTTTTGAGCTCTGACAAATTGAAGTTGTTTTCAATTCAAATTTTGGCCCGCTTGCTCATAAGAACAGTAAATATTATTTTATCTTACCACTGACTCAAAGCACGTGCTTGCTACATGTTATTTATTTATGAAAAATAATAGGTACATATCTCGAACAACCTGATCTCATCGGTACAAATGCAGCATCTTGTATTTCTCGGTACTTGACAATTTTCACAGATCCGCAAGAGTGTCTGACTCAACGCTGCACTGTAGCAGTTGTACTCAGGGAAAAGATTGCCCCTGTCACAATTCTGACACTCCAATGTAAATGCTCAAATCAGAAAGACAACAATTTTGGATTCTCATTTAAAAAAAAAACAACATTCGATTAATCTCATCAATCAATCACTTTTCATTCAAATCATTGGCGTGGTCCACTCGATATGAAATGAAATAAGACAACGGTTTACACGGTGTAAATACATCATCGCTTGATATAGAAAAATGGATTTACAGGTCAGGTTGTTTAACAAAGTTCATTTATACCCCAAAACCAAACTTTTTACGTAATATTGTCTCCTACATAAATTTATGTGTAAATACAGGTAATTATTTATTTAGTGACGAGTTAAGAGTTCAAATGTAAGCTGAAAGGAAAAATCGGACATGAAAATATGCAACAAATTATGACATGTCACATTTTCTATTTCATGTAAGCATTGACAGACACTGCGTTGCGTCATATACGCATTAAGCTTAACAAAATTAATTATTTACCAAAAACGGGTACAAAAAGCAGCGCAGCAGGTGGCTTGATGCATGTCATTTGCTGGCTTGCCGTCTGGATTCGAGTATTTCTGAAGTTCACATTTTCTTAGAAGACAAACAGTTTTTGACTTTAAGAAGGAAAATGTGAATGCTGGACGTTTTTGTTGTTGGCGTTGACTGTCGTAGCCACTTCAGTGCTGGCAGTTCCAGTTAGCAGAGATAGACTCTCAAATGAAAATGTTGACAAACAAAAATGGATCAAAGTAAGATAGCAGACACTGTACATAGAAGTAAAAGTCAGCAAACATCGTTGTAACGTCGGCCAGATTTTACTTACACGAAGTAGTGGCAGACAAGACAATAATGGCGTGCTATTATTGTATAGAAGCGTGGGAAATGGAAACTTTGATGTAGAAATGGAACATATTGATTACATACATCGTCTACGGATTCCGTGGACTTTCATCGGAGGTGACTACAAAGTGACGGTATTCGATCTTTATAATGATCTCGCAGAAAACTGGGGTATTGAAAGAATTTCCTTCATCTTTTGTAAATAAAACTGACGATTTATTTTCTGCAAAATAAATAAGATATGTCCTTTTTGATCTTCCTTGCAGGCAAAGGTTATGTGGTACGACATGATGAGTATTCAATAATAAAATACTTACTCACAGGGTTAGGATTAAAATAGAAACTTTGTAGCACAAACGAGAAACTGTTAGGATATGAAGGATGATTTTATTTTGAAAGATATGAAAAATGTGCTTGCAGCTGCGATTTACTGGACTCCAGTCACAAAATCCCAACCTCAAGGCTTTAGTTGCGATGTGATGGATAGCAGGAACGAAGGATCGCAATGATACATGGAGGTATCAGCAATCATTTCTGTGTCAGTTAGCAAAGTGATAATCCACCTATCCAGAAGCATAAAAGCTTAAAGCTGCTTTCTTTTTTCTCCGAAAATAAAAATTCACAGGACTTGGATGGAAGTGGATCCCAAGTTCACTGACAGCGTTATTATCTCAAGGTTTCCATATTTCATCTTTGGATTTTGACTGGGAATACTCTGGAAATCGGTAGGTGATTATTTAAATACTTTTCATTCTCAAACGCTAAACGTTTTATTGAGGTTGAAGGGATCATTTATCTAGAAGAAAGACCTCATGTGACTTTTACAGCAAAACTTTGTACTTCTACTTAACGAGCTGCGACAGGGGTTTGATAAGCACGATTATGTTTTAACTGCCGCAGTTGGAGTTGGAATTGCCATTGTCCCCGGCGATAGGGACTGGGAAAATATTTTTCATTCCTAGAGTAAATATTTTTTACCTTTTACCTAACACTTTTTGAAAATGAAGACTTTTAGACCTCTTGACTTTAGCAACATGATGATGATGACCTATATGATTTCCAGAATAAGCTGAACCTGAACTTAGACTATTTACCATTACCATTTAACACTTTTTGGGTAACCTTGCACAATCCATATTTTTTACATTAGTCTGCGCTGCAGGGGTACTGTGACTTAACATACAAGTCATAGCATTCATAATATTTGCTTACATCAGTTTTTCACACGCACGCCTTTGCATCAGGCAGGTGGATGGAAAAGCGTCACCGGACATCATTTTGCACTCGGCTTAAATCCATCTGTGGATGTCTACGAACACCACTCTCAATTATATACGCTTCTCACGCCGTTGCATCATTTTTCTTTCACTTTTTAAAATGTGTGCAAGTGAAAGGCGAAATGTGTTTTTTCAAAATCAATTTTAAATTCATGCTGTATATTAATCTTATGCTTTTCACCACCAACCGCTTTATACAGAATTACAGTATTTGTTATTGGATTGAGAAGGGCACACCTCCGGAAAAACTTTTGGGATTTAGCACGTACGGTACGTGGGTTATCATCACCATAGCCAATAGGAAATTGTAACTCATCTGTCACAATACCATTAAAAGTAAAAACATGTTGATGTTGAAAGAAACTCAATTTTTTAGCATTTATTTTACGGGGCAATATTTACAAACGAAAATTGGTTTTAGCCCCCGCCAGAAATTTCTGCCGGACCCTACACCAGAGGACGGGTTTCTGGGGAGATATAAAGGTCAATAATAAAAGTACGTGTACCATAAACACGGTGCCCAGTCAATTCTTTATTCTACATACTCTTACAATATCAAAACACCCACTTTATAAAAGTGTCATCAAAATATAATACAACCAACGTCATCTCAAAAAAATATTACCATTAACATTACCACGTTCGACTCAAGTGTCACTCCACCGCTGTGGAAATAAAAAAGTAAACTTCCCTTTCACAAACCTACACAGCTTAGCCCGTAGGTTTGTGAATTGCATTGGTTCAGCGCATTACATAACCTACCCAACATTTTGCATTGAGAGGTGTCGTGACCACATGACAGAAGATGAAAGGTGGTGTTGGTGTTTATGTCTGCATTCTGCATGGTTAATTGAAGAAATTCAGCATCATTGATTTGTCTTGCTTTAGTAGACGGCACACATTAAAGTAGCTTATCTACCACAGACATTACATTCATAAATATTCATGCTTCATGAGAAAAGCCACGCTTCACTTTCACTCTCTCACCATCATCATTCTCTGAATTTTCATGTATCCCGGATCAGCAAGACTGTGAGGCAAGTACTGGCCAGTAAAGTGGAAACTGGTAACTGATCCGTTATGCATACAACGACAGACAGCAGAATGGGGATTGGCTATGATTCTCCTAAAAGTGTTGCACTCAGGGTCAAGTAATATAGCAGCCGAATTAATAATGAAATGAACATAACGTTGCTTAAAATAAACTGTTTGATCTTCCGCAGGCTTGTTCGGATCTTATGTAAATGAGGTAGGTCGCCTCCGTCTCGGTTGTAGATGCATGACACGGCTCTATTTCTACTCTACTAAAACTGCCACCGCCAAAAGTGGGCCTTGATCAAAGTTTCATTAGAATTCGGGCTGCCGATGGAATTGAAACTGAATTATTTAAATTCAGTAATCATAATACATCTTAATTTTAATTAATTTTTTATGTAACCCTTCAAAAACACAATTACCTATCGATTGTAATGATGAGGTAAGATGTCCAAAAATAATTTATGACGTCAAGCCACGATTCTCTTTGTCAGTGAAAGTAAAAATACACAAAAAGTTACATATATCATGAGAGACAATAAAAATAATTTATTACTTTTTCATCAATTTCATCCAACTCATTAAAACCTTTGTTGTAATTGTATTGATTGTTATGATGTTCATAATGCAATGAATGCTGAAAATAAAGTCAAAGTGGTAGTAATAAATTGTTTTTTAAGTAAGTTATTTTAAACGCTACTGCAAATATTTCATAAATTATGAGTTTAGTTGAGTTAATCATAATCATTTAAGTCATTTTCTTTTGGCACACTTATGATGATGGGATCAGGCAGTTGATCGAGCAAAAGCCTTTTCACCTTGTAGTAACGCCCGGGAATATTTTCCACTTTCTCGCTCTCACTAACGCCAACGTCATTTTCGTGGTAGTCTTCGTCCTCGAAATCCAAATCGTCAAATAATGAACCTCTCATTTCCGAGTGGGACGACGATTCCGCCATGGCATCATCTTCATCGTCGAGATTGGCCTTTGATTTTTTATTTCTCTTCGTCGCAAATGAAAACGACTTGAGGCTGTTTTGATTCTTGCTCTGCCTTTTCAAACGGTAAATGTTATCGATCCAGCTCTGCAAACCTTTCGTGTCTTCCACATTGCTTTTCTTTTTCTTCTTATCACTGGATGTTAATGTTGGCACATTTGTGTTCACTTCGTCATCATCATCATCGTCCGAGCTGTGTCTCAGTAAACTGGCCCAGAGGGGTGGCCTGACCTTGGCAAAATGCACTTTTGATTCATCCTGCATCATCGTGGCATCATCAGAGTCTTGAGGTTGAGACTTTACTCCACTCTTGAGGGGTTTCCAATCAGAGGGCTGTTTGAAGTATTCATGCTTTTGCCACTTTCCCGTTGGAGGATTTGAAACCGTTGGAATTGGGGCATCATTATTTAACTGTGGAGAAGTCTCTTCCTTGGGCTTCGGGGGTGATGAAAAAATTGGACTGATTTTAAGATTGAGAATTACTGAAGGCGGTTGCGATTTCCCGTTAGAAGTGTTACTACTTGGCTGCTGCAAAGCAACTTGAGCCGGAAGTTGTGGGGTCATAGGTCTATATGCAGGTGGAGACGGTTTGGCGATAACGGGATAATTGTTGCTGGAGCTTGCCATGACCTGTTGCTGACCTTTGACATTATTGTTATTATTGTTGCTATTAGTATTCCATTGCAGGTGACGTCCTTGACGTCCACCGCTTCCGCCTCCACCTCCATTTCCAGCTTGAGAATTATGAGGTAATCCTCTTCCAAATCGGACGTAACGGCTATTTGTGGCGAGAACTGTGCCCATGTCGTTTACTTTTAGTCCCTGAGATCCCAGAAGCATTTGCAGAACGTCAGAATTCTCGAATTTCGGGGGCGCGATGATTGTCGCTGGAACTTTTATGTCGACTTGGGAAGGTGGAGGTGTTCTAGTTTGCTGTGGATTTTTACCATTTCCTACGTGATTTGCGTAGTGCTTTCTGGTGTAAACGGGCGTCATTCTAGAAAATCAAATGAAATTCTGCAACATTGTAGAAAAATAATTTATTAGATAATTGGATGATTTTTGAGCTATTTACCCCTGACTCTTGCCAAAAGCTTGGAGGAAATCTGTGGCACTGCTCGGGTTTGCGCTTCTTTTACGACGCCTCTTCATCAAATTGGGAGTTCCAGGAATTGCGAGGAGACACGCTAAATGATGCCTGGGTCGGATTGGGTGGAACGCAGGAACGGGAAGTATACAGCCTAGAGGAATGGGATTGTGAATTCTTGGAAGAATCAAGGGCGTTACTACGGTAGGATCCGGCTTTTTAGTAGCAGGAGCAGCAGCAGCAGGTTTCTTTTCGGCCTCTTTATCTTTATTTGACTTCTGTGGGGTCGAGGGGTGATGATGATGGTGAATGTGTTCGTGTTGATGGCCAGGAGAATTTTTATGTTTAGACTGTTCCTTTTCCATTGAATTGACCAGATGCTCCGCGGCCAATTCCGCCCCTTTCAATTTGTGTTCATCGTTTTCTATGTTTGTTTCGTCGTCTCCAAATCCTAGTTCATTTGTTTCATAGGTTGGCTCTCGGAGTCGGAACTCACGTTCAATGTCTTCATTTTTGAGTTCGTACGACTCCCCCTTATCGAGATGCCACAGGTCCTCTTTTCTAAATCGGTCGAAAATTGTATCCGATCTGGACTGAATTTTGTCCGACCTGCTATTCTGTCTCATGTTCCAGGATGAGCTCGGACTCCAGATGGGAGACCGCTGGTTGTTACCATTGGAAAACAATGGAATTGCTTGCGACCGATAAGGTGCCGCTGCGACGGTATTGCGTTTTACCGTTTTTGTCTGCTTCCCCTCAGGTTTCGGGTTAGTAATAGTAGATTTCACACCTTGTCGCAGTCCTTGGCTTCCCGTTTTCTTATGAGAATGTTTTCTCAGCTTCCCCGAACCTTTAATTAGAATGGAGCAAAACGGTTTTAAAGATATCTACTAACACGTTATGTAACAAAAAGTCTACGATGTCATCATTTAATGCACCTTGTCTGCGGTTAGCCAAAACACCGCCTCCGGCAACATTCCCGGAGCGAAACAAAGGCTGAGTTGTTCTTTTCGCATGGTTGCGTAATCCCCCAAAATTCCAGGCACTTCGGCCTCTATCCAAATTTAGACTTTGTTGGCTTTGCTGTTGCTGCTGAGCATTTTCTCCCAGCGACAAAGATATTACGCCAAATATACAGAGAGTAAGAATCTGGAACAAAAAAAATATTGTTTTTTGCAGATTCTGCTTTTAAAATGTGAGTGACTCTAAAAACTCTACACCACTTACTTTGAGATCCATGATTATAAACGTCTCCTTGTTTTATTACATACTCTCACTTTCACTGCTGAAGAAAAACTGAGCTAAGATTTTTTCACTCATTCAGATTCCTATTCTCTTTCCCATGCAAATGTTGCCTGAGGATTCTCTGTAATGCAAGTGTTACGAAAATCCTTTATCTTGTGCTAAGTGCTTTCTTGACCCAATTACAATTCACTTCTGAAATGAACCTCCCTACCTGTTGCTTGTGTATAAAAATAGCCTTCCATTCCATTTTCCAAATCCAACGGTGGGTTGATCTTATCCTTTGCTTTTCTGCTAGTTTGTAGTTTTGTAAAACCGGTTCATCTGCTGAGAGTGAGCCTTAATAAGTTAGTGGCACACGGCATTATTTTACGATCGAAAGTTTCCTGTCTCACGTTACCTTACTCAGGTAACACACGATGCGATGAAGCGAAAAATGGGCAAGACGTTGCTTTGCTAATCAAGGAATGATCCGCATACCATTGAGGTGCTGTACTTAATAATCATGAGTAATGAACTAAATGAGCCAAAGTCAAAACGGAAACGGAAAATCACTTGATACGATACAAAGGTAATTAATGTGACTAAAGGTATCCCAGAAATGCAGCACATTCCCAAAAATACATTTGGGAATAGGAAATATTCACGGAATTGCAAGATCAGCCGAACAAAAATCTCTGGGTGCAGTTAAGCATTGAACAATGAGTCAAGGTTTTTTTTCTTCAAAAAATGAAAACTGCCTGTTACTAGATCCGCCTGGATGTTAGAGAAAACCTCTCGACAGGAAAATGCGCACTGACTCATAAAATTGTAAGTCCCTTTTTGCTTGCTTAGCTATTGTTCCTTGACTAAGGAAGGGGTTCATTGAATTGAAAATTGCTGCTTTGCTGTGTGGTTCCCTTAAAGGGTTCTGTTTTGTTATTCTAATCTGTTTTCGTAGTCTACTACAGTTTTGTATTCATACAACAGGGACTACATTACAGTGCGGTGGGCGCCTAAGAGCCCAAATGCATTGTACTGACTGTACAATGAAATTGGGGTTTGGTTATCGTGAGATTTGGAAAGTTGAAAAGATACAAAATGAAACTGAAACTATTTAACAATAGAATGCGGCTATGCTATGACTATGACACAATCCGTTTTGTGGATCCACTGATTGATCCTTATTATTCGAAAATATTTGGTGACATGACAGTAAAACTTTAGAGAGACCAAGTTTCTGCTTGGGATTACACGAATAAAAACTCGTAATTTGAAGTGACACCTACGAATTGCTTAATCTAAGAAACAAAACAATTCGATGAATCTGGGTCATCCTTCATGTCTACAAGAAAGCCTGAATGATGAAATATTGTGTAAGATGTCCCATTCGAGTCAATAAAGTAAACCGCTACTATGCTCGGATAACGATGCATTTATATTTGGTATATTATTTAGAATAGAATAAATAGATTTTATTGGAAAAGCAGATGAAAATGAGAAGTATCCCTCTTCTCAATAAAGTAAAATTAACAAAGAACATTACATAAGTGCCGATGTCAACAATGCTTACATCATCGTAAATCGTCAATTGAATCAAGTGAAAAACTGTCAATTTTACTTTCAGTTTCTTTTTTCTTTCTTTGAATCACCGAAAATATTTCAATTTATTTAATTGGATGACCACATCAACTCTGGTCTTAATATTATTTCCTTTCATCCCATTATAAATTTTAGATTCCATTGGCTTTCAGCACTACAACGCGACGCAACATTGGTTTAAATAAAAATTTTACCCTTTCGATGGCACTTTATTCCCTGGGGAAAACATGATGCTTAAGTGCGAAACCAGTTCATTGGCACATTACGTGACACACTCCGTGGGTAGTCTAACGCTATAACATAACAACATTTTTGTATGTCAACTGGACACTTGAAACTTGAAAGGGTCTCATCTTTTTTCAATGTGTTCTTAATTAAATGAGAATTGCAAACTAATCATGTCAATAAAAATGAACGAATTGATTGAATGAAAACAATGACACTTCCCAGAACTGCGATTGTGATAAGAAGGAGAAAATCATCTAGAGGCAGAATTTACAGACCTAGACAAAAAATTATAATTCAAGTCCTATAATAATAAAAATAAAACAATGTTAAAAATAATGATTATGCAATTTAGATAAGCTCAAGCTCAAATAATAATAATAATGTAACTATCCACAAACCACGCCTTAATCAAATAGTGATGATGAGATGAGTGCAAAAATGCCAATAAATATGATTGATCCAAACTCCAAACTGTCAAAATTAGCCTCAATTAAGTCATGGAATACAAAATTGTAATGATTCGTCATGATAATTTATGATAATAAAATAAATATTAATGATGGAATTTGATAGGATGCAAATGTTCGAAACTGAAGCACAAGCCAATCAAAGTCGAGATGCTGTCAAAAACTTCCAGTAACTAACTCACTGCTGCACTGTAAAAAATGATTAATTAAATATTGTACCTTACAGGCATGTATAACAAATGAATGATTAAGAAAATAAACTACTCGTGCACGCTTATCAAAATGTTTTTTCAAATAAAAGGCGAGCTTGAAATGACACCTCGTGCAGTTGAGTTTGAGTAGTCCATGTTCCAGTGAATTTCTTTCAACTCCAGAATCCAATCCAGAAACATGAAAATTGCAGTGTTGGCCACGGTGCTCGGCTTAGCCGTCGCATCAGCGCTGGGAAACCCAGTTAAGCCGGGTTCGTTTCTCCGAAAGAAATCAAATTATTTTTCTAATAGTACTGTGCTAAATCAATAAATCAACATTTCATTAATATTCATGGTGTGCCAATTTTACAGCCGCCGATAAAAAGATGGTTTGCTACTACGGAAGCTGGGCTGTCTACCGACCCGGGGCAGGCAAGTTCGATGTGGAAGATATTGACCCACACGCTTGCACTCACATTATCTACGGCTTCGTTGGTCTTGGACACGACAACAAGATTCTCGTGCTGGATCCTTACAATGACCTGGAAGAGAACTGGGGTACTAACAGTGTTCTAATGCATACGACGAGTGCCCAAAATTACTCATGCTTTCATCAAATATGCATAGAGTGCCAATTTTCACTAATGTTTTACTTTACTTTCACTCTCTTACACTTTCGCTTGTTATTTTTCTTTCAGGCAAGGGTAAGCAAAGCACACAGGCACATCAGCAATAAACCAGAATTAATGCCTCTGCTCCACTCTGAAAGCCATCAGCGCGTGAATTTTCACTGGAGCGCGAGGGTTTTTCTAAGAAGCAGCTTCATTTTCATTTCACCGCTTTTAATGGTATTCTTTTTATTTCTGAAAAATGTTATGCTTTAAAATGAAACAGGAGCTATGAAGAGATTTACAAAGCTGAAGGAGCAAAATCCCAAGTTGAAAGCTTTGGTGGCTATCGGAGGATGGAACGAGGGCTCTGCCAAGTACTCCAATGTTAGTGAAAGATTAAAGAGATTCATCTTTCTCATCAAATGCCGTCACTTTTTCTGTGAAAGGAATCCCTTGTCAATTATTATGTAGCATCTATTATCTAGTAGCGTCTTATCCAATTTCCATTGATACTTTTACTTTTGAAAATTAAAAGATGGCAATGGACCCAGCGAAGCGGCGCACATTTGTCGATAGTGTCGTGCCTTTCCTCCAATCTCAGGGCTTTGACGGTTTGGATTTAGATTGGGAGTACCCTGCGAATCGTGAAGGTTCTCGTCCTGAGGACAAGGTTAGTTCAGTTAAATATAGCTCATAAGATTTCCTCGACATATTATGTAATGCATTCAACAACAAAAGCAAATATTTAATTTAACATCTAATAAGCCCCAGTAAGCTTTTTATTAGTTATTTAAATATGCGCACTAGTTTGTCTGTGTAATAAAACGAAGGTCTTTTCAGATAGTTTTCACTTTTATATTAATTTCATACAAGGTCACCTCTTAATAACACAGTGGGATATTTTTGTTGCACACGAATTTTTGCAAAAACAATTTCAATTTTATTTTTGTCCCCTGATTGGCTCTTACTTTGCTTGTTTGTGTTTGTTAATGCAATCACTGAGATAAAAGTTGATTCGATTACTCATAATCGTCAACGTCTGGCCAACGCACAATCATCATCGTCAACTTTATCTTTTAAATATGACCTACGTATATGTATGTATATATACATTAGCTAGCTCGAAGTTCTGGGAAAGTTTGTCTTTTGTGGGAAAAGTTTCTCCTCTCATTACATCACAGCTTGTGTTGAACTGTGAAAAATTAATTTTCGCAAAAATATTGCAATCAAATTAATTTTCTCCTTGCTCATGTTGCTGCTGATGCTCTAAATTTATTTTTTATCAGGATGTCGCATCATCTTTTGATTTTTGTTTTTGTTTGTTTGACAATTCCAGCAAAACTTTGTTCTTCTCATTAACGAGCTTCGTGAAGAATTGGATAAGCACGGATATCTTCTGACTGCTGCTGTCTCCGCTGGAGTCAAAACTATTGAGACAGGTAGGTTCGTTAGGCATTGTTTTAGTCATGTTTGCACTTGCTCGCATTAAAATAAATTAACACGTGAAAACAACAAAGAATGGGAAATGCGTAGAAAGACGGTGGCTGACATTTTTTTGTTTTGTTTGCCTTTTCCAGCTTATGATATCCCCGCCGTGTCAAGGTAAGCCTTTTGCGTTCTACTTCTCCACAATTTTTCATGGAAGGAGTTGGAAACGAAAATGGAAAAGATAATTGGACCAGAATAATGCACTACTGCACTAAAAAACAAATTACGTGACGCTGCATGGTCTTGTAAATAGTTTGTTGAACTCCATTCTTCATTATCTTCGTCTTCGTTGTATTCATGTATTCAATCTTGTTTTCCGCAGGGGTCTGGATTTCATCAACATCATGGCATACGATTTTCATGGTACGTCTCTTCTCAACTTCATTTCATTTCAATTTCACTCCAAATTCAAACCTTTCCCACAAAATATTTGATTTATTTGCATTTTACGCTTTTATATAATACTTTAGTAAAATATTCAATACAAAGTCTGTTTTGTAACAAGCATAATAAAATTTGGAATCAGGTGCATGGGAAAAGTACACCGGTCACCACTCTCCTCTTGGGTCAAATCCATCTCTGGATTTGGGTGATGATGCTACGCTTAACTCTGTACGTGTTCTATTTTATTTATATTTTAGGTATATTGCTCCAATACAAATTAATTATAGATTCAATGAGCAATTTTATTATGGTAACGTTCACGTAACAGAACTACAGCATCCACTACTGGATAGAACATGGGGCTGACCCTGCAAAGCTTATCTTGGGAATGGGCACATATGGCAGAGGTACAATATCATATTTATTCGACAAAATTAATCGCTTCCGGCTAAATAGGTCAGAATTGAGTGAGCAGGATATGTGCGGTTGGCGGCTGTTTACTATACAGTTATACACAATGTGAATATAAGACTGAATGATGTATCAGGATGAAGTATCCATGATTCAATAAATGAAAGAAAAAATCGGTCTAATTCAATTATTAAGGCTTCCTTTTGGATAACCCGGAAGTCCATGGGCTGTATGCTCCTGCTGCAAATCCAATTCCAGCAGGACCATTCACAAGGGAGCCGGGATTCTGGGGATACAATGAGGTTAGTAGCTGGATCTTTTATTAGATTTGGATTATTCAGACTTGGCTCAATCATTTCCAGCGTGCCCACTGTAACATTAATTGTGCCAGTCTTCTTCATTAGTAAATAAAGGCAATGCGGCTAATGAGTAATTGCGAAATTCGTGGAAACGAAAAATGCAGCATGTCTATCAGACAAAGTGAGTCAAATTAATTGTGAACTTTTCTCAGATCTGCGACAGACAGGGATCAGCGGAACAGTGGGAAGTTGAAGTAGATGAATTTTACCAGACACCGTACTCGTACAGTGGACGCTTCTGGGTTGGCTACGATGATGCCCAAAGTTTGGCTGTGAAGGTCAGTCAGTACAAAGTTTAGTCCAATTAAATGAATTTAACAGCGCGTGCAATGGACAGTCTTTTCATTCATGTATAAATACATACGTATGTGTGTGTCGTTTCAATTGTTTGCCTTTAGGCCAAGTGGGCTAATGAATTGGGTCTGGGAGGTGGTATGGTCTGGTCTCTGGAAACAGACGATTTCCGTGGCACATGTCACGGAGAGAAGTTCCATCTCATCAAGACGTACTACAGAGCTCTCAATGGAGATTACCCGCCACCTCCATCAACCACCACTCGAGATCCAACAAAACCAACTGAACCAGTACAATTTATATAATGCAATTATTTCATTACTTTTACTTACAATCTGCTACCATTCTATGAACAGTGGAATGACCTATCCTTAATTCACTGTGTAACATAAGTCTTTTCATATTTTCATTTAACAGACTAGCCAGAGACCCTCCACAGCTGCTCCACCGACCACCCCAACTCCACCACCCTCAGATGTCTGCAAAAAAGCAGGTCTAAACCCTGACCCAACGAGTGACTGTTCCGATGTTTACTACGACTGTGTTCAAAGTGGCGATGGATGGACTGCCTTCCCCTATCACTGCGGCCCCGGCACGGTGTTCAACCCAGCCACCTTAGTCTGTGATCACCCGTACAATGTTCCCGGATGCCAATAAACTCGACATTTATTTTAAGATGTTAAAGAATAAAGCTCTATTTCTGTGCTTTTCATTAAAATACGAATAAATAAAATATTTTTTTAAACAGTCGTGAGTCATTTTAATTGTTTCATGATGTAATCATTATTACACCACATACATGGTGGGCAGATCAAAAGTGAAACGAAATGAAAATGGAGCAACAGATGCAAATGAAAACCACCAGCCACAAAAATGAAAAAAAATGCAGCCCAAGCCCAAGGTCCGCCGCAGGTCATTAGCCACTGTGAAACAGTGACGCAGTTGCCAATGAAATCTGACTTTTATCTGGTATTATTCCATTTCGTTGCAAACTCCAACTTTTTATTTTTCGAACTCCGACTTTTCGAGTTTTCACCATTAATTAGTAACCTTTGATAAGTTTGTTAAAAACTGTTAGTGTGGTGTGGTTAAGTAAAAAGGAGCTCAAAAGCTATTAAATCTAATTGGCAGTTTTAATACCGACGAGAATTCCACTCGGGAAAGGATTAAACCCATTTTAATTAGGCATTTCGAAACAAAAATAATTAGCCGAGGATGAAGAAAGTAATTCTCCAGAGTTCGGAGAGGCTCGACTTCTCTGTAGACGTGGAGGTGGCTAAAATGTGCAAAACTGTAAAAACGATGCTGGATGATTTGGGCGCAGATGCTACAGCGGAAGGAAATGAAAATTGCGTTATCGCGTTGCCCAATGTAAAGGGTGACATTCTTATCAAGGTCATTAACTGGATCGTGCACCACCGAGTAAATTGAAGCTAAGAATTGGTTAAAAAAAATTTCCTCTTCACGTGGACAAATGTATTGAATTGAATCTATTCGTGTTTTCCTGGTCCTTTCATTTCCAGAACGTTCCCATCCCCGACGATGAGGATGAAACTGGCATTATTAAACAGGAACTTTATGACATCAGCCAATGGGATAAAAACTTCCTCAAAGTGGAGCAGTCAGTGCTTTTCGGACTGATCCAGGTGAAAGCAAACAATCACGTACATATTTTTACGTTGCACAATTTTTTTCTTTCTTTGTCATGTCATAAAGCATGTTACCAATTTCACTGGAAGCATTCCAGCTATTTTTGTATCTTTGACAGTGTGAAATGAAAAGTTTTAAAAAATCCATTTTTCCCACAGGCTGCCATTTACCTGGATATCAAAGGCTTGCTGGACATAACGTGCAAAGCTGTTGCAAACGAGATCAGTGGAAAATCTCCAGAACAGCTCCGTGCTTTACTGGGCATCACCGAAGATTTCATACCGGAGGAGGAAGATCGCAAGTAGGGTGTAGCTGGGTAATGTAATGTAAACGACGGACCCAACGGGAAAGCTTTTATGCAAGAATAACCAACAGTCCAACAAAGATTCTTTCTAAAAAGGGAAATAAAGTGCACACTTTCCTTTTGTAGTTATTTTTAAATAATTTCTGCAATATTGCTTTGAATGGTGAGGTCAGTAAATGTTATATAAAATAACTAAATCAATACGTCATAAATTAATATTAATAGAAAATTGTAGTGTAATGTAATAAATCCTGTATAATAAAATCGTCGAATCTTCGCCAAAAAATCCGTTTTTATTGTATTGTATTGTATCAGCACTTAATCTCCAATCAATACCAAATTTGTGTACACGCTTCGTACTAAGCCTTAAGCTTTAATATACGAGGGGACTGCTATTTGCGAATACTCATGATTGAATGAATGCATAGAAGAGATCAGAACGAGAAATTCATCCAGTAAACCAAGACAAATAAGAAATGCATTACTGAACTTGCAATAATGAAAATCAATACGGCAAAGCTTACCAATTTTTAATAATTCTGCATCTGGCATGGATCAATAAATCTTAATATTGAATCTCATTCCATGCAAGATACATTTCATAGCGCTATGTAATATTAATCATTCATCATAATCAAACCAGTATTTGGAATTGGACAGGTTAGGACGCTCATTTGAATATTAAAAGTGACACCACAATCACATTTCGTAACGAAATGAAAATGTATGTTGCTAATTGTATGAGTTCCAACTTGTGAGGTGTATAAATATCACAGCGAGCGTCGGTTCGGTATCTGCTTGAAATTACAAGGCCTTATTAGTATAAGCTTTGAACTCTGATTTTTATGCAATAATAATACCGTATCTAAAAATGCCCATTTTCCACTTCAGACTTTTTCACTCGCAGTTAATAATATTATATTTACTGATTTACATTGCAATATATTAGCATTGTATTGGACTTTTATTATGCAAAGAGTCTCATATAAAAAGTTTTTTTTTTTTTGCAAACTGCATGATCGACGAGTGATAATTTTAGCATTGTCATTGCACACTTACTTTCAAAAGTCATGATTAAGAATTGAGACTGACTGAGACGCACAAAAAGCATTAAAATTTGCGATTCTTCTGTCTTATCGCACCCACACTTTTACTTTTCAAGCTGATTGTCATCATCAGTCATCAGTTGACAAGGGCAAATGATTACTTTGCTGCGGTCTTTTTAAAGATACCTTCATTATGTATATATTTATAGTGTGTAATACCACTGTTATTTGCTGCAATTTTCCATTAAATAGCTTTTAATTTTCCACGCGTGATTACGTAATAATTGTTTATGGAGGCGATTATTACTTTTATGATGAGCCGCGTGCCGCAAAACATTACTCGTCAAAAGTGAAATTACATGTGTTATTAAATTGATAATTGAAATACAGTGAAATGTAATCCAATTGAAGCCAGCAAAATAATTAATTGGATCATTCTTTGCTTTTCACATTTGCTTTGATTTGACCATCAAATTTGTTTGTAATAAATTAGAACCATTTTTTGTTGTACATAAAATGTTACGCTAACATTTACAACGTTTTTCGTGTTAAATAAGAATTGTTACTTATGGACGGACAGGTATACCTAGTATAAGATCAGTGTCCAGTTAAATATTATTTACTGATAAAAGTGGTAAACGGTGAACCATCCTAAATCAAATGAAATTCGCCTCCTCAAAATGAATGTTTTTCTAATTGTGTGTGAACGGTGGTCGTGGAGTACCACCGAAAACTGGAGACATTGGATCAAAGGTCATAGCGTGATTGATTCCGTCATTTTGGCCTTTCCAACAAATATTTGCAACCAATAATCTAATTGCAAAATCTAATAATTGAAAATATTGAAATCCATTACATACAACTCTAGTGGGCTGTGGTTAGTGCGGATTTTTTGTTCAATATTAATATAATATAAAAGTACTTTATATACTTAAGTGTTATTTGTTTGAGGTCCAGTCAGGATAAATACGTCATAATCCTGCGTCATTCGTTACTACTACTCAACGAAAGTGATTTGATTGCTTTCACCTTCACCAACTGTTACAATTTGTGTGCGTTTTCTTCGTCCAATGCAATCGTCCTCTAATTCAAGGGTCACTTCACTGCTAAATGTTAACTGTAAGGTGGTTGATTCATGAATGGTTTTAATATCAAATGCAAAGATCCGTGTCCACAGGTTTCCAAAGTTCAAGTAAAATGTGGTTCATTTCATTCTATTTCCTTTGATTCGTGCCTGAATCTAAAAAAATTATGGAAAAAAGCACGCAACTGTCACTTTCTCACAGTAATTTTCATGTCACATACTCAATTTAATTTTTTAATTGTGATAATGACAAACTAAAATAATGTGAATGTGACGTCACAGCGTACGCTTAAGCACAATACAACACGCACCTTTTGTATTCTCGAACCCAATGAACTTCCCCCTTGAGCGTTTTTATTATTATATAGTTATCGCATTACAATTAAATACACGTGAATGAAGACAAAGTAATAAGAAAATGAATGAAATGGAAAATATGAAATAAAATTGAAAAAGGGGTTGAAGAATGAAAGAGAGAAAAATCAAATTACGATTATGAGGTCAACCGAAATCGCAATGAAATGCAAATACTCTACTAAATTGGAAATTTTTCAATAAATAAATCAATTTAACTACCCAGTAAATGAAAAAGAAGTTCTACAAATGGAACAACCTTGATCTACCTAAGTTAAAAAGTCTTTTTTGATTTCTGAGGTTGTTCATGAAAATATTTCTTTTTCAACAAAAATAATAATAACGAAACGATAAAGAACTCTAAAATAACGAAATAATAAATTATTTACTTCAGTACATCAATTATACGCACGCTTTCATTGCCAAATTAATTTTTGGAAATCAATCAGTGGAAAAAAATGACAGAATAAAAATTGGCAGTGGATTGAAAGTGATCTGATAAATTGTTCGCTGTTAAATCCGCCTACATTTTACTGTACAGTTTGATGGGATTTGTGTCGAAGTGAAGTGTCTATAAATTATTTTAATATCATAAGCAAGAAAAAGTTTTCAAGTCTGTAATAATGAATGAAGGATAACTCTTCTGGAAGGATGAATCACTTCTGCATTATTAAGAGCCTAAGAGGTAAGAACTTTTCATTTGCTTCGCTCAAGCCACTCTTGTTACTAAGTACTTATAACTTAATGCAACAGGCTTATCTTCGAACGGTGTACCAGAAGCAAATTCCGTTTCTTGGAACATCTTAACGTTTTTCAGTAATGAAAATCTTGAAAGAATTCTTAACTACGTATTACAAAGCTATGGTGCAGGTTGAAGTGGGACATAAGATTTTTCATTACGTAAAGCGCTTCAATCCAATCAGAGCCACAGTATGACAAGTCATATAACATTGTAGCTGTATCATAATTCAAGTGCATCCAGGTTTGCATAAGAAAGCAACTGAAAAGATTGCTAGAGCTTTTAATGTAAAAGAAAAGAAAGTCCTTGAAAATTATAAGACGGTACTTATATTATAACGATAACATATTACATTTGCCAATTTAATGTACGATACACCGACCGACTTAGCGTATTGTGTATCGGTTCGTATCGTAATCTTTCTACTCTAAATCAGATTCAAGATGTTACTTGGCAAATTTTAATGTGATTATCGCCATCGGGTTAGAGTCTAGCAGCTACACTGTTCGTTGTATGATTATGATTATAATTTAGGTATATGACGTGGTATTAACATTAACTAAGAATTGACGTGGTATTGGTAGTTCCTAGATTTGTAGATTGGCAGAATAAAATTCCTGGAGCTGAATGTAGAGTTCAACGGCATAAGTTTGTGTCGCTTTGAGTAGGTGGACAGCAGCTCAGGAGACACGTCTTGGAACTCGAAAGGAAAGTTTCCCAAATTACCTTAATGTAATATTTTCTTTGATAGACTTCAGGTTTACATCTCTCTGGTATAATTAAGTATACTCTAATGATTCCATTTTTCCAAGATCCCTTTTCAATTATAACAAAGACATCCTCTTTCCCGGATTTCCACATACCGCAACATTGTTTCACTGACTGACTGCGCATAGGTAATATTTATGAGAAGGAGAAAGTTATGAACAGACTGACAATTTATATAACAAAAAGCATCTCTCTAGTCTAGTAGACTGGGACGTAATACAACAAAGTTGTCTATGGTTTGTGTTCTTCATTAATTTAATTTTCCCTTGTGAGATGAACAGAAACATGAAAGTTGGACCGCTGTGCTTACTGCTTACATTACAAATTAATAAGAAGATTAATCTGTCTGATGGATTTAGTAGTGGAAAATAAAATCGGTTTTAGTTAATTATTCAATTCTTTCGTGCCAAAGTTAATACATCAAGTCATACACACAACATATTTCGGTTGAGTTCACAAGAAAATCAGACTTCAATAAACTCAGACATTAGTAATCCGTAATAAAAAAACGTAGGGTTAAAGTAATGTAAATGTCAATGAAATTATACTTTACAATCTGCTAAAGCTTCGATTCCAGTTCCAATCCATGAATGCGAATGACGTAGTTACTCAAACTACGCTTTGTGAGTTCCACTACCAGCTTTACATTTTATTGTGTTTAATTTCATTTCATTTTATGCTTCATTTGCTTCAAACCGTTCTTTCATTCATTTCTTTATTTCACTGTATTACTAGTCGTGAGCAATTTTTCCTAGTTAATAAAATATGGAAGCTTTCAGTCATGCAGGTCACACAGAAATTCATTTCAATTGATAGGCGAATAAATAAATTGCTGAAAGCTACAAACAAGTCCATTAAAAGCAACTTTTTGTCGTCACTCTTTAAACGGTACACAATATTAATGATAGAAAAACGTCATTTTATTTGGACTGGTAAACAAGTGAGCGACGAGTTTTAAAAAATCATTTTACTTTGCACAAAATGTAGGAATAAACAACTAAACAACAACAACAATTTTCTTTCGTCAATAAAGTTACAGTTACATTTCCAAGCAAGCGAATGATGTCAGTGTCAGTTAGTGAAAATTAATATCTTACTAACATCAACCAATAAGTTAAATGAAGACAAAACTTCATTCAAGTTCATTCAGAATATTTGCACAAAAATAAATCTCTGACTCACTTATCATTGATCATCATCCGAGTTAAGTAGAACTGACATTTCTTACTCATAACGCGAAAGAGGTTTAAAAGAATTTTTTGCTTATTAGGTCGTTGTTCTGGATGTATCTGGTTTTATTTATTGCATCACTCCACTCATGACATTAATTACTCACACGACGATGATGATTATTTTTAGGAGGCCATGGCAAGATTACGCTTCATTACCGTTTTACCCATAATTTGATGCTTGTTTCATTTTTCGGTATTTAGGCATTCATTCTGATTCTCATACACAGACAGTTGTACAATTCTCGGGGGAATCTTAAGGGAAAGGTCGAGTTGTAGGAACATTGCGGGGTACGATGCTGTCACTCTTGTTTCGTTGCATGGTTGCATCCACTGAGAATTTTTGCACACACTCAAAATTAGATTTCTTCCAGCTTCTCCTGACCTGAAGAGATAAGACAAAAACGAAGATGTAGAAAGATTAGCCAAAGATCACCTATGTACCTACACAGTCATACTTAATGATATTAGAACTTTATATAATTCCCTGTACACACATGTCATTTCAGATTTCTTACAGCTCCACTTATCTTCGCTTTGCAAGGAGAAAAGTTCAAGCAGAAGTTGAGATAGGTAAATATTTTATGCAACTGGTAAAGATTAGACAAGCAAGGCAAATGTGTCCTGCAACGGTGCCGCTTGTGACTGTGACATCACATAACTTTGACATTTTATCTTTACGAAGATAACAATTTTCAGCTTGGGCTTGGGAATGCATTTATGTAAGTGATTTAAATATGACACCTTGACAGTAATAGACAGACGCAATTTCAAAAATATCGCAACGCACACACATTTTTAATGTGTTGTGCTGTATAGTACGTAATAATTAAATTTAAAATTCGTCCTAGCCCCAATTCTCACTTGCTTACACTGCACTGACGCACACAGTTTGATGTCCATAATGGAAAACAAAACTTTATTTGTAGCGTCATGACTTAAGATTGATTTCGTTTTGCATCACGTAGGTATCTTTGTCAACATTTCAATTACGTGGATTGTGTTGTGGTTGTGTTCTGGGTCACTGTCCATTACGTAGATATTTTTTTACTCTGTATGTGTGTCTGTGTGGTCAAATTACCAAAAGCTGTTCGATGCTCACTTTTCTGTTATCCTTTATTCCCGTGCTTGATGAAATTTAATTTTTTTACGGTTTCACTTCAATGATTTGTGTCAGAACGTAAACAAGACACCATGCTATAATAACACTACCACCATCAGCAGCAGCAAGCAAGCAATATTTATTCATAGAAAATCTGACATGTTTATGAATTATGATTTTGTTTACAATCTGCCATTGTTGTTTTGTCGTGAGTGAGTGACACACTTAGCCATGAGCATAAGCAAAATTATAATAA
>VYYJ01000485.1:0-57606 GCA_021029165.1 Cyphoderus albinus
CTTTCCATTTCCCACACACAAAAAATGTTTTCTCTGACTCTGCAAGTATTTAAACATAAACATCTCATCATGAATTCTCTTGGTCTACTCGAGCGTTGAGTTCTGAGTAGAGGGAAAAAGCTTTTTGAGGTTTATTCTCTGTCCTTTTCGTCTTTTCACTTTCACTGGTTGGTTGTTGGAAACAAAAACATTCTGAAGGCGAGAATCCATGCATATTTATTTTCATATTTGTTTGTTTTGAAAGTTGGTTGATTTGTGATTCCCAGTTGGAAATGGTATTCCATGTGTGTGTGTATTTCAAAGTCTGCTTTTCTGTATGCATGTACATGGATGTAGGGTGCGGTGAGGTGATGGTGGACAGTGAACAAAGCGAAAAAATGCCTTTTCCTCGTTCGTTTGCCACATATGATGCCACACTTGGTAGATGGATTGTGATGGACAAGAGCGTGGGTAGTGAGAGTGAGAAGAGTGAAAGGCAAGGCGATGCGATGGATGAATTCTGTATTGATGCGGTCACACTCTTGTTGTAGTAGTGGGTAGTACATATTCCGTGGTAAACCGTGAGGGTGAATGTCTATCTATTTTTTATGCTTCTTTTTTTAGGCTGAACATGATTTCCCAAGCTGACATTTCACTCTGCTCTCGCTTCAGCTTCAGCCTCCACACTTACTCAACTCACGCATCCATCCATTCTCCTATTCCATATTGCATTGCATTTCATGTGTCCATCTAGGCATCCATTTTTCCTCTCTTCTCTTCTTCGTAGGTTCTTGCTCTTGCTTTGCTGTTGTTGTTATGTGATGCGATGTGTCTTTATGTGATGTGGCTTCCCTTTTTATGGTCAATTGTATTGTGAAGTGAGTGAAAAGTGTAAAAGTGCTTTTTTCGGGTACAAAACAGTATTATTATTACACTTACTGTTATTACCGCAGGCAGACGTGGACGTGAAGTGGAAAGCAGACGTAGAGACAAGAGGAGTTACTCGCACCCACTCACTCACACAGTCCATTAAGCTCTGTCTTGCTCTCGCTTGCTTCGGCTTCATGGAATATTTTTTCCTCTGAAAGGAAGGGTTGTCTTGTACATATTTTGTATACAACACAAGAATTGTACTTGGGACATTATTTACAATGATAGAGGAAAGGCTTGAGTATTTTTTGTTTCTCTGTGTTTTTTACATCCATTAAAGATTCAGTTTAAGGTGGAATTCACGATTGGTTATATAACTTTTTTTGTGGGTTTTATGGTTTTTGTAAGTACTTTGTACGTACGTTTGTGAAGGCGTTCGATTTCTGTGTTGTGTAACGTATGTAGTAGTGTGTAGCATGGGATGACGTAGTAATACAAAAAGAACATTATGAAACAATCGGAGAAAAGGTTTACAACTCGTAAAGTAAGCAATTTTCTCCCATTTTCTTTTTCCCTTCTTCGCTGTAAATAGTAAATCAGTGCAATGGACGGAAATGAACCGTTTATTGGCTTTCCCTCCTGCCTTTCTATTTCTTCTTCATGTCACTCATTCATGTCTCATTCGACGGACTGACCGCTTCACCTCGTGCAAATAAATACACAAGAATATAAAAATAAAAAATGAAACGAAAAACAATTTCACCTTTGTTGGATGGAGTTAGAGTAAATACGAAGAAAAAGGAAATTATTGTTGATTTGAACTTTTGTCCTTTATTTTACTTCTCGTGTCAGCGGGCTGTATTGCATGAAGGTGATGATTATGCGGGTCTGTAATCATAACCATTATTGTCCGTCAAGAATGAGTGAAAAATAAACGAGACATTTATTATTGACGTGGACCGCGTTACTTTTTTACACTCGTCAGTCAGTCACAAGTCAAAATGATTACAAAGCACGTCACTTCCTTCACCATCGTCGTCGTTTCGCTCCATCAATTCGCGCATAAATATGTATCAAGCGTAATGTACACGAAGACGGTTGCAAATGTGCACTCTTTCAGTTCATGTGCTGAGTTTCTTAGTGGTGAGCGTCCCTAATGCAATCTAATGACGCATGTCAAAACGGTCTTACTTTCTTACAGACAGACGTCCATTTTCACTCGTTTTATTTTATTTTGTTGTTGTTCTGTTGTTGCTCAAGGAGGAAAGAAATCACTTTTTTCTTCTCCTTCCTGTTTTTCATGACATGACACATGTCGCTCGGTACTATTAAGTAGCTCGCTCCGTTCAGGCGTCTCCCCTCCATTAAACTGCCTGATCTCTGACAATGGCGATGTTGATGAGTGGACAAGTGAAAGTGTCCAAAAATTATGATGCGATGCGGGTGTATTATTATACTCATGCACAGCACAAGAGCTTTCAAACTTTATTTATTTTTTTCAGTACCCAACACAACTTTCAAGATTCTCTCTCTTCCCCTCTCTCCAATGATTGATCGGGACCTAAAAATATCTGGTTCTGGTGTAGTAACAGTAACGTAGTCTATCATTATCGTTGTCATTATTATCGAGACTTATGTACTCATACTCGTGAGGATACTTGAGAGACAAAAGTAGAGTAACCTAAAGTAAACATTTTAAGGTTTTTTTTTCAAGTAAAAAGGGGTAAAAATAGGAATTGTGTTTGATCTTTTATTAAGAGGCAGGAGTTGGAGTTGAAGTTGCTGCTTGCACGCATTTCCTCTGTAGAAGTAAGTGTAAGTGAGTAAAAAGTAAAGCATTTTATCCACTTTCTCACGGATGGACAGGCGCATTTGAAAGACAACAAAACAACCTCCGCATTTTCGCTTTGTTTGAATGAAGCATTAATAAATATGTGTGATGTGATGTGGGCAACGGAGGGGTATCGGATTTAATGCAAAGAGTGCACACAGTCAGAGTTTTCGAGTTTCTTGCAAGAGCATCACATTTTAATGGAATAGTCGTGTCGTTGAGAGTCGAGGCGAGTCCCTGCCTTCAAAACAACATAACGAAACTCGACAGCTCCACTGCAACGCAACGTTTGTAATGCACAATACGCATTACGTATACAATATTAATTTGAATAAGTGAAGTAAAAAAGAAAAATCCAGTTTAGTGATTATAACTTTTAATTTCGGGCAAGCAATGGTTGCTTTGAGTTGTGCTGTGGTTTGGAGACTTACTAAAGAGAAAGAAAGTGGTAGTGTTGATATTTACCCAGCGAAAGAAAATTATCTCCAGAAACATGTTCACACTCAGAGAGAATGACAAAGTTTATATGGCGTGCAATAATGCAAAATGCAAAAGCGGTAAATTTTTCACGGGCTTTTCGCTTTCATTGCTGTAGCGGTCGTCAGTCTCAGTGTATGTACACAGTATTTAATGGCTGTCCCCGCACACTTTGCTTTCACTTCGATCTGCTTTCTGAAATGTAACCACGGAGGTGTCGCTGAATACGCACAAGCAAAGCCTCCCTGTCCCTTACTTTTGTGTTTGTTTGTAAATTACTTTTGTCTTGGATTTCTGTGTGTGTTTGTGCGTAGGACTTATTTTGATATGATGATGATGATCATGATGATAGTTTTGTTTCGTTATGTTATGAGTTCCCGGGAGCAGAAACTGCATGTCGTTTTATTACGATTTTTCAGTCTGCTGAGGAAATGAGCTGAGCCTGAGTGAGACGACGACGGTCTCTGGCTCATTTTGCGTAAATATTACTATGTCTGTCTGCCTGCTACTGGCTCGGCTCGCTCAATTCCATCGTTGTTGTTTACACAATATGGCCGTAATGGTATTTTGGTACTATTACTGCGAGACTTTATTGTAGATAAGATACATATTATACAACCATGTTTATTTTTACTGGCGTTTTTAGACTTTTCCGTTTTAAGCCAGAGAGCAGTTTTCATCTTGTCTGCTGCTTTCTCCCACGACTTATTTTCCCTAAAGACGAAAAATATTCATGGAGAAAGATGCAATGCACGGATAAGGCATTTTCTTTTCGGGTTCAGCTCAACAAGAATCGAGTGGGTTTTTACTTACATTACTACACACTTTGGTGCGGTGCTGCATAAGCGTCTCTCGTAACGTTAGTTAGGTTTAAGTTTACTACCACTGCATTTGCACATAGGTTCATAATAACAAACGATTCTCATCGTTAAGACTCTTGAAAATCCCATTTTCTCAGATATTTATGGTTGACAAGTTTGTCTTATTTTGTATTATGGAGACTTGGAATATTTTTATAGAGAGAAACGACTGCTGCTGTATGCATCGCGTTTCATTTATTCATTCTTTCTGGCTTTTCGGAAAATCTTTGGAAAGTATTTACAGTAAGTAAAAGTAAAGTAACAAGTAACTTAAGTAAGTCTTCCGAATGTAAAAGCAAAAAATGCAGAGTAGACAGACAAGTGGAGTGATAAAAAGTACAATGATTTTAGCGGTGGCGGTGGATTTTAAAGCTTTTAATGCATTAACTTTTTTTAAAATAAAAAAGTGTTTGGAGGGTATTTCATTTCACAATTGTGTACGACTAAGCAAAGCAAGCAGTAGCAGCCTGTCTGCCTGCCACCACCAAAGAAAACTATCAAAGTGTTAAAAAAGTGTGCATGTACAATAATAATAATAATAATACCATACTTTAAGTTTTAGTTTGGTCGGATGCACAAAACTGAGTGCTGAGTGAGGCATAGATAAAGAAAGCGAAGGAAAACATTTTTCTTGAAACAAAAACAACAACAAAAAATAAAATAATGTAGTAAAGGAGTATAGGGGTAGTAGCAGAGCGCTTCTTCAAATCTTGAAACTGGTATCCGGGCGATGTGCTAATATTGTGCATGCATATGTATAAAAAAATGTTTGCCCTTTTTTATGAATACTTGTGCATTATTATTAACGCTGTTCCGCATATCTCTTTTCTCCTCATGGTGGTTGTACTTTCTTTGTACTATGGGCTAGATGAAACAGTTCAAGTGTTAGCGAAGTGGTGGTAAAAAAGCTTAGAGAGTGCTCTTGGGAAACGAGAAAGATCGAAGCAGCATAACGTATGTAACAACATTTATACATGAGCGTCGAATGTGCTGGGTTAAAAGAGAAAAAATGTGGAAGGAAGTGAAGAAATGAAAGCAAAGAAAAAAATGCATATTTTTCTTCACTACATTTTTCATTTTAAGTTTTAGAGTGAGGAAATAGAGGACTGAACAAGATTCGGTTTCTATTTTAGTTTTCTCCTCTTTTTCAATGTTTTTATCGATGCTTCACCTTACTTTGATTTATCTTAGAAAATTTTCCCTTTTATTGCAGTAAAATGCAAAATAAAATGCATTCTTTATTTTACGTGTCCTGCGCCTGGCTTTATTTTATTGGACTTGTGCTCATTTTCATTTCCTGTTTTAAAAATAGAAATTCTACTCGGAGTTTTGGTTATTTTTATTTATTTTATTTTCTCTCTGATTTTATTGCGTGCTGTAGTTGTATTTGTGCCTGGGAAAATTTGAACACGAATTAGGAGGGAGAAGTGGACGCCTGTTGGACACGCTTTTATTATTATCTTTGTTGACAATAAAGTCACAAAAGAGTGCTTTTTCGTGTTTCCCGTAAATTTCAACATTTTTTACATGAATTATGAAAATAGAAGGGAAACGAGGACGCGTAGGTGAGTGGCAAATGTGAATAAACAGGATTAATATTGAATGCTGGTAAAATGACGTTGAAAAGCGGGACAGGGATTTCAGTTCAGGTTTCTTTCCACAGAAAAAATTGACTTTATTATGGTAAGGTAAAGGTAAGCTTTTAGGTGTGTAGTATCTACCTCTACTGTTCCTCTATTTGCACTTTGCTTACGTTGTAGAAACACAGCCCTTGTTGTGTTGGGCTGTGTTTGCGTAGATGAAGGGGAGATTGAAGCATGGAAGTGGCGAGATCGCTTAAATATTTAAAGGAGTAAACAGACGTGGTAGCTGTTGCCTCTGTCGATTTATGGTGTGGCTCGATGACCACAAATTACATAAAAAAGTTATAAAAAGTAAGTCTGGGTATCTTACTGTTTTGTGGGCACGACACACAGTGTAAAGTAATTATTCGTGACTGGCACGGCTGAGCGGAACAGCACCGGATTAATTAAGACAGTACACACGGTGGTTGGTGGTGGTTACTTTTCATTAAAAATTTAACTCACTTGTAACTTGTGGTCAGTCGATCGGCAAGCTTTTTTTTTGCTCCATTCGGCAGATTGCTAAAGTTGCAGTAGACAGGAAATTATCGAGCGCTATTTGATCAAGCACATAGATTTTTAAATTTAAGCCGAGTTAATGCGAGTTGTATTTTTAGAACAAAATTAAAGGTGTGGTATCGGGTATCGTATTGCCACAATGTAAACTAATAAGTGTTTGCCTTATTTGGAAGGTTTCTTCACACGGTACGGTAGGAATAATAGCTGCATTTCAAATTATGTTTGAGAATAGGAGTGACTGTGACTGAGACTTTGCAACACTTGGGAAAATGTAGGAAAGAAAAGGGGAAGCCAAAGTATTTTCTACGTTTCTATATAATATAAAAATGCTGGGTTGAGTTTGAAAACTTGAGTCTCTCACGAATCGTGTTTTACATTCAAAAATTTGGAAGGGGAGTGATGAGCGATAGAAAGATTCTTTTTATTTGCTTTCTCTTATTCCTTGTTCGTATGCATACAACAACGGTTGTTTCTTTTTCACGGAAAAAAGAGAGAAAAGGAGTTTGGCGTTTTTTGCACTTCCTGACTTTAGACGAGTAACTCAACTCAGTCAGTCGGCTCGACTCAGTTGGCAGCAATGAGTCAGTGAGTGAAGAAAAGTGTATGGAATTCCCCTTTGAGTTGGACAGCATATCATTAAACGAGAGTGTGGCCAGCATGCCAGCCGGTAACAAAAATCTTGTGTATGTCTACTGCTGATTCTGATGCCGATGCTACGTTTTTGTTACTTACTTTCTCTTTTTGGTTGCTGCAGTGGTATTATTATTATTGTTGGTAACACCACCACCACCGTTCAAAAAAATGTAGTCACTTCACTCGAGAAATAAAAATATTCTCAGCAGATTTCTTAAAGAAAAATAAAAGAAAGTCGTAGATAGAGGCACGAGGAATGTGTTGTTAAGGTATGCCTGGAGTGGAAAATGTGTTTCTCACATCACATCACAGATCACATAGTTTTTATGGGAGATTCTGGCCTAGCATATTATTATGTAGCGCGAGACGATGCGATACCTAAAGTTCAGTCCAATTTTTATGATGATGGTTTAGTTTGGCTACCTTGTGGCACAGCGATGCCATATGCCATGAAAATGATGTAAACACGTCTCCAGCATTTTTTCTCTTGCCCCGCAGTCTGACTACATGGCTATTCATATAATGTAGACTGAACATTAACATTCACCTACCTCCGCTTCCACCTCCACCTCTCCTCCAGTTTCGTCAGTAGTGCCAAAAAATAGGAGGAAAAAATTTGTCGGTCTGAGCACTGTAGAATAACAGAGCAGCAGTTCACAAAACCTGTTTTTTATTTTAAAAAATGATGCAGAGTGAAAGAAAGAGAAAAAACATTACAAGGAAAAGCTCATTGGCACCACATGTGCATAGAATAACATTCCTCCACTACTACTACTGTTGCTGTTGCTTGTTCATGCTTGGAAACACTGGATTTGGATAGTCACTAGTTTAAGTTGTTGTGAGTTGACTGCGTTCTTCGGCTTGTCCAATCTCTTTTTCACTCTGACGACTAATGTTTTTGTCTTTTGTGACAAGAGAGAAAAAAGTAGTTTGGACGTGTCATACAAAAAACGAAGCTGCGGAAGAAGAAGAAGAGAAAAAATACGAGTCAAACAAGTCAAAATGCTTGCATAATGCTTCGTGTCTTTTGGTTCGTTGAGTTAGTCAGATATTGTGGAATGGAACGGAGAAAAAGTTGCGTTGCTGTTTGACTTCGCTTCGGCTCTTTGGCACGATGCTCTGCTTTACTCAACTTGACTTTGGTTCGGATTTCGGATGACAATGAGGCGAACTGTGAATCTAGAAGCGTTCAAATTTAGAGCGTCAACATCATGCACCCTTTTTCGGGGATTCCAAATAGAATTTTTTTGAACCTCTGTCCCATGAACACAACAAATGGCACGATATGATCTGGTCTGGTGATCGAAAAGAATAAAAATAAAATTCGACAAAAAAGATTTTCTTTTTAACATTTCCCCCATTTTCACAGAATTTCTCTTCTCTAGCTCAACTCTTGCACTCGAAAAATAATAATGCATTCTGGATGCATATAATATGACGAAAATCTATACATTTTTGTATGCACATCGTGTCGCTTTCCAGTATTGGCATCAATACTCTCTACAAGCATTGCATTGTTCTTCTTGTTACTTACTACAAGTTACGATTCTCTTCGTTTATTTTTGTGCTGAGTTTGTTTCTCTGTAGTGGATCCGTGATGTGTCAGAAAAAAGGAAGAAGAAAAAACTGTCAAAAAACATAAATATCCAGCCGAGTTAGCAGCAGAGAATTTTTGTTGTGAGCTGGGCCTGTTTCTGATGTTGTTATGTTGTTCGTTGGTGCTTTTTTTACTTTCTCGTTATTGGGATGAAAAAGTTTGAATGGGATGAGAGAGAAAAATGTCATTGGTATTTTCTGGTGAAACGGGACGAAAAACGAAAGTCGCAGCTAATTTTCCGTATTGGTTCATAGTGAACAGAGATGGATTAGATAGATGAATTGTCAACTGATTGAAAAGAAAATGGATCAAAAGAGTGTTTCGAGCTTTTTGGAGAAAAGGAAGAAAAAGTAAGTGGGACGGAGCTAGGGGACTATAAAATGGTGAATGTTTTTATTTGTTAAAAAGTGGCTTATTTCCTGGATCGAGTCTTCTGTGTGTGTCTTCATGTGTGTTTCTTTTGGAATTTTGCAATTGCATGGAATACCCCCTTGTGCATTTAATCTGTGGAAGTGAACCGAACCGACCGGAGAAATTTTGTATGTAATGTACGAGCTGTAAATATTGAAGTGACAGGATGAAGTCGAGACGAGAGGAGTCAGTCTATTTTCGTTCTCTCTTGCAAAACAGAACTCCCACGATACCCATCCAATCCAATCCACTTACTTTTGGGACGAAAATGTTTTTTTATTCTTTTCATTTATTTCAAAAAGGGAAAAAAGTCCTAGGCAGGTTCAATTCAAGCAGGCAAATTTTTTTTTGCAAATTGCGAATTACTTATTCGTATAGATATTCACTTTCAGATTGAAATTGAGATAATGTTTTTATTATTGTTGTTGTTGTTATTTATTTGTAATAAAATGGACAGTTTTCCTTGAAAAGACGATTTTAATCATGAGTGGAATTGAAAGCATTCCAAATTTACTTTTACTCTACTCGTCCATTCATTTCACGAGATTAATTTTCTTGTAAAGAGTGAAAAGGAATTCTCACAAAAGCGGGTTTGCCTGATTAAGGCGCAACCTACTACAAGAAATGAATTGAAGCGAGTATTACTACAAACAAAGAATTTGGGTGGAAAATATTTATAAGACTATTTTATAAGCGTTTTATATATCTAGATATTTTGTTATGCTCGTGGTAATCATGCTCATGATCAGTTCAGTTCAGCTGAAATAAAGTTAATTCTCTTCCTGTTGGAAAATCTTGCCATTTATTACGAACCGAAAAAGTAAACTCCAAGTTTCTTGAGTTGGCGAGGCAGAAGCCATAATATTAGCAAACCTTGCCTATATTGGGATGAATTTCTGGAAATTAGTGCCAAAAGTTAGAATTAAAGGATTTAATTGAAAATGGGGGATTTCAAATCGAACGATCTACAATTAATTATTGTTAGTTGAGCAGTTAATTAAGATAGGTTATCTGCAAGCTTTTTTAAATGAATTGATCATCGATCACTATCGCCAATTTCTGGAAAATAGATTTGGATTCTCGTATCCACAGACATATATGAAAAGAGTCGTTCTATTTTCAAGGCAATAATCCAGTGGGAGGAAGTTGTGCTCGCTGCTACTGCTACTGGTAATTTAACGTCAAACTCGATTTTCGGTTCGGTTGTTCAGCTTTTAATCTTTTCCTTATCCCGCGAAAGATCTCGGCCTGTGTCTTTCTAATGCTTCTTCGTGGCCATGCTCACGTCTCTTTCTTTCTTTACACTTCCTCAAAATGACATTAACTTTGCTACATATTTCATTGTTGGTTTCCATTAAGCAACATCTTCATTTTCCTCGCTGAAACTGTAACAAGACGGAACAGGAAGACGAAAACAAAGAGAAAAGGAAAACTCACTAATGTAAAAATGTATCATCGTCGTCGTCCTTCATGTTCATTTCTCTTTTTCGAGTTGCGATGCTATCGACTCCTCTAGTCCATGTCGATATCGCCCACTCACACAAAACAAAACAGGGAAACCAGATTCCTTGTTAGGGAAGAAAGGAGAGAAGTTGTTTTTCTCTCTGTCTTGCCTTTCCAATTTTTCCCTGTTCTCTTCAATCTATTCGCTACTTATTCAGTTAGTTAAGTAAAGGGAAAGAGTTTTCTTTCTTCCACTCTACTACTTACTTACTGCCTAATTTGGATTTATAGTGGAACGAGCGAAACTCACACAAACAAGAAAGAAACAGCAGCGCATTGCTGCTTGCTCTGGAAGTTCGACTTCCTTTTCTTTCATTTCTCTCGATAAGGTCGCGTTCGCGTGCGATAAAAGAATCGTTTGCTCCTGAGCAAGAAGCAAGTACCCTGTGAGGTAGATTGAAAGGAAAAGGGGAAGATTATAAAACACATTTGAGCCGGAAGTGTGTGTATTTATTTTTGCATTTGCATTCTTCTCACACTGTCTACAATACTTCTGTTGTGTCTAACTCTAACTTTACCTCGGAGGTATGTAGCTCCGTTTTTTGGAGATTGAAAAAATAGAAGAGAACAAACTGTTTTCCTCTCTTTTTCTGTGTCCAGCCTCCAGCGGCGAACGTTTTTTATCTAATGCTCATTCCATTCCAAGAGTGCCGCAAAAATATTTCTCTTGTTTTTTTTTTCTCTCTCTCTCTCTGAAATAAATAAACCCGAAGAAATAAAGAGCAGAAGGAGAATTGAGAAAAAGCTGAATCTGAACATATGTGGTTGAAGGAGGGAAAATGAGGGCTAAAAATAGAAGAAAAAAGCATAATGCGGAGGAGGATAGGATAAAGATGATGATGAAGATGGTGGTGAGTTGGAGAAGAATAAAAGTCACTTTATTACAGGGCTCCTTATTTTTTTTTTGCAACAAGCTTTTTATTTCTTTTCTTATTTTTTTGTCTCTGACATCAAGCGCGTAGGTGTCTCTTTTTCGTATTTGGAGTTAAACGTAACGCACAACTTAACCGAACCAGTAGCACATAAAGCTAGCAGTAAGAGATCAAGTTGAAAGTGAAAGCATGAGAAAGAAGCTAGGTTGGGGAAACGCATTTCCCACACATCACATCTCAGTAAGAAAAGAAAAATGTGGAGAGGAGCGTCTTTGGATTATTTTATTTTTATTCCATATGAAAATATTTGTCTACAGAAATCTCTTTTGTATGTGCGTCTTATTTGTCTTTTTTAATACATTTCACACCAGATTATAGTTTTGAGACACGACACGACAGTGACAGGAAGCAGTGAAAATAATGACGGTTTCATCGTGCGTCCTTAATAACAAAAACGTGTTCTTAAAAAAACAAGAGTGAGGGCACAAAAAACACACAACTTTCTTTAATAAAACACTCTCTGGGCTTTTGTGCATTAGTTAAAAAAATAAAAAAGAGGTTATAAAAAGTGTTTCTTGTCTTGTCGTCTGCGCTCGACTTTAATGGTGCCATTTTTATACGGCACAAGTTGCACGGTTGACGCCTGAGTGAGAATAAAACAAAAATAGACGTGACGACTGACGCTATTCTTTTTTGTTTTGTTGTGATGTGATGTCGTTTTTGTTTCGTTGACAAAGCATGTGTATGTGGAGTTGATGGTGGCGCTGTGCAGAATTGAGAATGAGTCAGTCCGAATGAGAATTGTCTTTATTATTTTTTGGATGAGAGAAAAGTATAATGGAAAGTTGTCTCATTTTTCCTCACTAAAAATGAAAGTAGAGTAAATTTTTCTTGGGAGAAACGTATTTTAGCGTTGTGCTGCTGTCAGAAATAAAAGAAGGGAGAAATATATTTTTAATATTACACACAACAATATTAAACCCAGTCAAGTCATCCGCATCATCACATCATGTATGTAGTAAATATCAGAACCCGTTTTTCACCCTCGTCATTTTCTTAGAGCGTGTTAGGTTTAGTTTTGCTTCTTATTAAAAATAATATTGTCCTAGGAGGCAATTGTCACATTTGGAGACAGGACACGAATCTCTTTTACTCCTATGACATTTTGGCGTGTCGACACGAATTGCAAGCGTTTAAGACGGATGTGATCGTCCGTTCCAGACTCGAAATCGAAAACAAAAAATGTATACTTACTAAAAGTATTTAATACTGTAGCGTATTAAACCTACCAATTTTTTGTCTCCAGTTGTATTATTGTTGGATTTTATATTGTGCTTGATGGGCGAAAGAAAAATATTTTTCTTTTCAAAAGCACAAGGAGCGAAAGTGTTTGCTAATAAGGCTGCAGATTGTGAGTTGTATGTTAAAAGAAGGTTTTTATTTTTTTCGAGTTGGAGATTGGATTTTGGATTGGATCAGAGTGGGACAAAATAACAAGCAAACAAAAAAAGCAAGTGGGATTAAGCTTTGCTCTTCTCCATTTCCCTCGATCATAAATTAGCCCCGTAAAATCCCCTGTCTCTTTTTCTTGCCACTTCTTCGTGGAAAAAGCGTCGAGTACTTTTAACTACAAGTACAGATACAACGTCGTGTAATGTACCTAGTTCATAGAATTTTGATGTGCGCCAGAAAAGTGAAATTGTGGAGAAAGGAAGAGGAGCATGGAAGCAAGCAGAGAACCGGATAGTTTTACAAATGGAAGGAAAGAGAGAAAGCAGAAAATGTTTTATGTCCCTCCCTACACAAGTTTTGCGTCTATTCTTGGTTTTCTCCTTTGTCTTTGCAAAACTTTTTCTGGCCACCCGTCAAACTTGCTAACGGAACGAAACCGCACTTCCCATTTTAGATTCAGCCTAAATGAAGAGTGAAAGTCGTGGGGTGGTGGAAACTTGTAAAAGCATTGTAAGCTAAAGTTTAGTCAACATGTGAAGTCCAAGAATGTGGCGGTCACTTTGATGTGTTGCTTGCTTCTTGCTACACACTAAGGCATTAGTTAGTGTTGCGTTGCGAATACCAACCGACGATGATGCGGGCTTTATGTTCACTTCGCTAGAAAATCTTGAGGAGTTATCACTAAATTAAAATCTATGTGCTTCGTTTTATATTTTTTTGTTATCTTGTCTTGTACAAACAGAAACAAGTAAAGAAACAACCGCGTGGATATTTTCTCCTCCGAGCGATGCGAGTCGGTAAAGCTTCGCGATCGCTTGCACCAATAAACTTTTTCCTGATTTTTCTTTTTTCGCACAAACACAATGTGAAACTGTTGAGTGAAGTTACTTAACTCAATTTCAGGTTCTTTTAGTCACTCCACTTCACAACAGCAACAATAATTGTGTTATTCTTGCTGTTGCTCTTGTTCTTCTTTTTTACTGCTTTAATCTTCTCCATTCCGGCTGATATAATAAAGTCTGTATCGTCTTCACTTTATGTTCCTTTTCTTCTTTGTGAGGGAAAACTGTTTTATTTTATCACGATTGTGAATTTAAAAGTGGATGGGAAAATCCAATGACTTTTCGTGTAGCACAGTCATTGTTGTTGAGATTTGAGCTATAAAAATGGTTGCTTAAAAGAACGGACACAAACTCAAGTGGATTATAGGGAAAATTGTAAACAGGGTGTGTCTGTTTGCACGAAGATAGTAGTGGGGAAATATTAGGTTAGTTAAAGTTAAAGTTGTAGATTGTAGGAAGAAAATGGAAAAGAGTGGCAATCGTGGTAAAGACATGCCATAAAAATGTTTGTGAAATTTGGTGATACAAGACAAAGAGTGAAATTGCGGTGTATGAAGATGAAGGTATAAAATAAAAAAGGGTGGAAGAGTACGGAAATACTATTTTACTATCACGGTGATTTTCTTTTGTTTAGCCCCTCGTGAAACAAATATGTATTTTATTCTTCTCTCTTAGCTTTTATTCCATTGTTTCACTTCACAGCTCAACTGAACTCGCTTCTGAGCTCGTTTCTGCTTTATGGTTTATCATATAAAATAGAATAGAATAAAATAAAATAATGCGAGATGAGGAGCCTCTATCTTCTGGTCATGAATGAAATGTGCCTACGAAATCTAAATTGCTTTCTTCTTGGACATCACTTATCTCGCTGCTTTTCTACTTTGAGATTTTGTTTTATTCTGCTCTGCAAAAGCAAAAGAAAAGGAGCTCACTGCTCATTGAAGCGTCGGACAAGGAAGGGAAAAGAAAGAAAAACAAGGAGAAAGACCACACTCGAAGTATGTATGTATTTACGGAGGTTGTATTGTAAGAGTGTAACCGTCGTAGTCGTGTGTGGTTGTTGTTTTGTTGTTGTTGTTGCATGTAGCAGGAGCAGCAGTGTAGTAGTAAAACTACATCATAATCATTCTCCAGAGTATTGTAGTTTCGCGGGATGACTCCATTCCAGATTCCAAAGGAGAGTTTTCTTTGAGCCCCTGTAGTGCTCAGCTCAGGCAGAGCCTACTTTGTGTTTTTGTGTTTATATACGTAGGCATGCACATATTTAGTTTTTTGTGCGAAGCACATTTCTAAACAGAAGCTCATTTCAAGTCCGAAAATGAATACATACGTTACGTTGTTATAAAGATGAAGAGAGTAAAGATAAGAAGAGAAGCTAAAAAGTAAGAACAAGAGCAATACTACCTCACGTAGAAAGAAGATGAACGAATCTTGGGAATAACTTTCGAAACATGTTTCATTCCAAACCGACCGACGGCGGAGATACATACGAATGAAGATGGGATGAGATGAGATGCAGAGACTAGAGTTAGACCTATCTGTCGTAAAAGCAAAAATAAAAGATGGAATGGAAAGAGTGTAAGATGGAGGCATTGTAATTGTAAGGAAGAGCAACAACGAATGGCACAAAGATAATGAGTTTTGTAGTTAAGGCAGACTTTGCTGGAGCCGAGCTCCTTTTATCATCCATCCATCCATCCAACGATCCAACCAACCAACCAACATCCATTCCACAACAAAGAGACCAAAGCAGTAAATGTGCACACACACACACACACAGTTTGTAAAGAAACAAATCTAGTAACAAAAAGCAGGGCCGAGTGAATGGAGATATTATTGTTATTTGTATTAAAGTATGAAAAGGAATCCCTCTTGGAATGAAATGAGATGGGTTTAGTTTTTGCACAAGTAAAACACATACATTCTACGTGGTCTATATTATATTACCCTATTATTAGAGCCCAGTCAGTAGCCATCTCACCAGTTAATCTTGGTCTTTTCCATTCATTTATTGTTTACTGTCGCGTCGCCAAGACCAAGAAAGACCCATTTCCCATTTGTGCAAAAAAATTGTCAATTCAATTCCTTCTGGCTCAACATCCCTCCTCTGGTGATTTTCTCGACGAAGATAACGAGAAAAGGGATTTTTTGCGTGTACATTACATTTACATTACATAACGTTACAAAACGTGGAGGAATCGCGGCTCCAGAATAAATACATTTTTTTATCCTTTCATTTATTTGAACAAATGCCGAGATAAAAAATCGAATTGATACGATACGCGCAACGATAGGAACTTATTATTGTATTCTATTGTATTGTGATGTATGGCAGTATTAAAGTGAAAAGTAAAAAGTGACAAATAATAAGAAGCGGAAGAAGAATGAACGAATGACTCACTGAGCCACTACGGCACGGCACGACAATAAATGTATGGCGTGATGCATGAAAGGAATAATAAAAACTGGAAGGCAAAGGCAAGCAGAGTAAGGAACAATTTTATTACGTCTTCCTTCCTTCTTCATTTTTTTCTTATTCAACTTTTTTCTGTCAATCCTAGAAGGTGCTTGCGTGACTGTGAAATGTACTCTGTAACTTGTTTTTCTTCTTCTGTTTGGCGACAGATATTCTGTTCTGTTATTACGATTCTTCTAGTATTGTTCCTGTTTCCAAAATCGTGCGTGTCAATTGTACAGCATTTGCTGTGAATGGATATTGAATGAGCTTTCGCACTGCGACTTCGACTTTTGAGTGAAGTGTAGCAAGCTAATGTAATAAAGTAGAATGTTAAATAGAAATGAATATATTTATTTGATGTCTCTATCTTATAGCTCATTCTTCCACTTTATTTCAATACGAAGACTTGACTTCAATTTGTTATTGGCTGTTGTTGTCGCGTCGCTTTTGTCTACTAAAGTAAAAACGGTACCGGTATTAAAATTGGCTGTAAAAGATTGCTACAGATGTTGAATAAAGAACAAAAAAGTCTGGGAGAAGAAAAGTTGGAAAAGTAAAAGTGAAAGATTCAGTCAGTCATGTGACACAATTCAGGAACGAAGCGTAAAAAACGCTATCACAATGATCAGAGCTAGTATATTGTATGTTTAGACGAGAGCTACCGTTACCAGTTACCGTTACTCTAAAAGCCGTCAAGTCGATGTAGCATGACTGTGACGATTGGGTAAAAGTAGTGACTAGTAAATAAACAGTATTGTCATTGTCGCTGCTTGTCACTTGCTGCATGCAATGCAGTAAAAAAGTGTTACAGGTAAAGTAAACAAGACAAGAAGAAAGAAAAAGAGTTTTAGTTGAGCAGAGTTTAGTTTAGTTTAGTCAGTCAGTGAAGCATTTTGTGCGGAGATAAGAAAAAACACAACACACAATATCAAGGCAATATAAGGCATCTAGTGTCAACTTTCACTTTTTTATCTTATGTCCCATAATTTGCTACCACTCGAACGAACTCAGATAACATCCACATCCAGCCTACCTTAGTACAAACAACAACCGTGTAACCGTGTCGTGTCTGTCTCCTTGAAGCATCGAGTGGTGTATTACTATTAAGGAACACGTAACTTTTTTCCTCCACTTTCCACTTCATCTTGTTTATTATTACTTTAAGTGACAAAGAAAAGAGACGAGCTGACTTTTAAAAAGTACCAAGATCACGAATTCTACCTATTACTCTATTGCATTGTATAGAATGGAGCGTGTCGCTCACACTCATACTTTCTTCATGATGTTGTGTTGTGTTAGAACGCTAATAAAACATGACAGATGATTACACAAAACTCTTGTTGCAAACTATGAGTGATTCATGTGAGCGTGAAAGAAGTTGTTGGAGGGTGGTATTACACTGGTAGTGGTAGTGGCGGTGACGGTGACTGAGCAAAATACACAAACGTCTTCATGTGATCCTGGGAAAAAGAAAAAAACAACAACTAAAACTTCAACTTTGATCTTCACCTTCATTCATATTTTTGAGGTTTTAATTTTTCTTCTTGTTGAACTTTTTTCAAAAATATTTTTATTGCCTGCTTGCTTAGTGAAGTAAAATAGAAGTTAAAAAGAACAAAGAATTCGAGACATAAGATAAAGCATTCTCAAAAAGCATGATCAGAAGGCGCAATTATATTTTTTTAAACGGGAAAGCCAAGATCGATGAAGGAAGGGATTCCAATATTTTTGTTTTGGCTCTAGATTTTCCAAAAGGTTTCCTCTCGTCATCTCCAATCAAGCTAACTGATCTGTGATCTCCCTTCTTTGCTTTGCTTCCACACAATTTTTCTCCCTCGCTCTCCCACTGTCTTCCTACACCCTCCCGCTTTGCTTTCCCACACAACAAACACACAACTTTTTCTCTTGAATGAGAATGGGAAATCCCTGCTCTGCCATAAATCAAAAAGAGGTTAATTTAAAACGATGACAAAAACGGAGAAAGCTGGATAAAAAAGGGGATGGATGAAGGATGGTAATATTGGAGTGCAGTGGATTGGATATGTTATGAAGATGGTTTCGTGGTGGTGGGGGTTTCTATTTATAGCTATAGTTTATATCCAGAGCCAGTAAAACAGTGAAGTTGTTTTACTCATCATCATCATGATGTTGATGATGATCAGATAGTATATTTATATTGATGGTAGCATTTTTCCCTCAACTCCCCGAAAATTTTACTTACACCAGACAAAAATAGGAATGCAGTTCACTCGCTGTCTTCAGTTTTTTATTCATCCTTTCTTTTCCTCTACCTCCGCTCATTCATCTTTCTCGCAGAGTTTAAAAGGGATATCTTCTTGGCATTTGGTTTTTTTTTGCCTTAAGTTGCCTAACTCTTACTCGTATCTTCACGATAAACTGGCGCTATTTCACTTTTCATTCCCAGCAGACTTGAGGAAAAACCCAGAGTGAACGAGTAAAATAACTAAAAAGCGTAGAGTTGAGTTGGTGTTTGCGTTAGTTTTGCTTCTCTGAATACTTTAGAAAGGCAAAGGAAGCGGGTTGTTGTGCTGTATATCGTATGTGCTTATTTCTATTTACCAAATTGGCATATCCCAATCCCAGTGGCAATTGGAGCTCAGTGAATCCCAACTCTTTTTCTCCCCTTTCATTCCCAATGACAAGACTCACTTTGAATGAAGCAAAGGGGAACAAAGGGAGTTTACTTCATTGATTCCTTTGTCCGTGTGGGAAAATAAAACGAGGCGACTGTGCTATCTCGCCAGCAGTTGGTTAGTGGAAAAATAAAAGCATCCCGTTTCTTTGGGAAATGTATCTAATAAAGTATAAATATAGTGAGTGTCGATTGTGTAAATAAGACGGAGAAAAAGTGTCTCAGTCTCGGGTAAGGAAAGTAAACGTTTTTATTCATCATGGAGCATTTTTGTTCAGGGGAAACCAAATATTATTGCTTTGCTATCATTTTCATTATATGTATTATGGATATCGTCGTAGCGCAGTCCAAAAATATTGGAATGAATGAGAAGAGAAAAGTGTGTGAAAACTGTTCTTAATGAGTATAGATAGATTCAGTAATTCTCACTGTTAGTTAGTTATCCAATCCCCTTATGAAAGAAAGATCTTTTCTACCATTATTGTATATTATCATAGAAAAGAAGCTTCTACAAACTTCTCTCTCCATAAGTAGACAATAATAAAATTCCTTTCTTTCATAACTTCCGTCCGTTGTTCTTATCTTACCTCACTTTACCATCAACGCGCACCGCACCATCCTTTCATTCATTGAGTGAATGGGTAAAATAAATTCATACATTTAATAAACGCATCAACAACTTTACGTCTGGACTTTTTCTTTTCTTCTCTTAATTCCCCATTGTTAGCTAGGTATCATGTCAAGATTCTCATCAAGAAGATCATCATCAACTAGAAAAGTAGAGTCGACTCGAATAGAGGCTAACGTTCACTTTAATCATCAAACGAGATGATGGTGATGATGAACAGATTTTCGTTCCACTTTGAGTTTTTTTCTCTTGTTGAGCGAGAGTGCGAGACGAGTGGAAGTTTTTGGTGGAATTATTGTGTTGTTGTTGTGTTGTGTGATTAAGTGAATCATTTCCATTCATTCCGGATTTCTTTCATCTTTTTCGCACTCCTCAGGAAAACAAGGAAAACGTACCTACGAGGCATGGCATGTTTGAGCACGTGGGTTTATGTGCACAATACAATCATTTTCTCTCTTTCTTTTTCATTTCCCACTTAAAGCTGTTCAGGAGAGAGGAGAGACAATCAACACTCCTCAATCCTCAGTTCTCACTCAGACTCGGCTCCTCCCTGACTCGAGTGCTAGCACTCACAATAGAATGCAGTGCATTTACATTCATTTCAGTATTGGGATGGAGCGAGAGAAAAAATGAGGGGGTTGAGATCAGTTGAGTTGAGTTGAAGGAGCTTCTCTATATTCTTAGAGTGATGAGAAGAGAAAAGAAGGCTTTCACCGGGTTTCCCATCATTATCATTATCACATCGCCATCCTGTAAAATGGCGATACAGATTTATTCTTCGTTTCAATTCCGTGAAAATCACCGGACGTGAAAGTACATACGTGAAAAGGGGGAAAGTAGCTACACGCTCCTTGCATTACATTGCTGATCGCTTCAGGGGGAAAATGATTGAATAAATGAAAATGCAGAATGCGTGTAAATATGCACATATGTATGTGTGTGTAGTTAGTTAATCCTGTGGAAATAAGTGGTCTTTAATTTATCATTTGCTTCTTGCGCACAAGGTCTCATTAGAGATTCGGGATACATAAGCTCCGTTTCGCTTTTCATTATTCATTGTATAAAATAAAATATTAAAATAATTGTTTTTAAGGTATTGACGTCATCGTCATCCTTTGGCTTAACTCGCATAACTCATTATCATTGGCTTTCATGTTCAGGCGATGATAACGAGGATTTTGGTTTGGTAATGTATAATGTAATGACAGCTAAGAAGACGAAAGTTTTTAATGGTATCTGTTTCCCAAGGGGACGATTCCCATTAACGAGGCGATGTGGGCGTAAATTAAGCCACAATCTGAAAATCTACATACACACACATAACATATGGATTGAATTTGATCATCGCTCTGATGATAATGCTCATGCTCATTGTTCTCCACCACTACCACCACTCAAGCAATTCTCGTAAGCTGTGTCGATATCAAACCATTAATGGGTGGAAATTAGCAAATCCATTTTCTGATTAAATCCTCTGACTCGTGGAAAAGATGAAAGGAAACAAATGGAAGGGGATTCATTCGAGCTTTCTAATAATAATAAAACCGAGAGTGAATTATTTCATCAGTAATTCTGTTTACAAGCTCTGGGCTCTTTTGCTGGGCTATTATTAGCAAAATCAAAACGTATGGAGATCATGGAAATAATAATGTGTGCATAAATAAAATAAAATGAGAGGGAAGAGAGAAGAGAAATGATTAAATACATCCGTTAACGTGACCCGCTCGCTCACTCTCCCGCTACTTAACTGCTGCTGCTGATGATGCTGATGCTCGTTTGTCCCTGACGAGACGAAAATCGGAAAAGTGAATAAACCTATATTTTACCATTTACCCCATTCTGCCCTGAAAATTTCTCTTTGAAATACATTTAAAAGGGAGGAAGGATGGAGGAAAGACGAGGAAATTAATGAGGTGTTCACAAGATTGTTTTAATGCGAAGAGTGACGATCTTCTACTAGATGCTTTGTATAATTATAATCATTCTATTATATTAAATATTACTCATGCTTAATAACTTTAAACATATTGAGTTGAGGCTGAGGCAGGAAGGAACTGTCTTTTGTTGTTGGTAATGTACTTACTTGCAATTACGACCGCCAAACTTCCTTTTATAATTTCCCCTCTCTTCCTTTTCTGAGTTAGCATCGAGCAGCCTGCATGCATCACATTCACATTAGACTAGACGCATTACTTAAGTTGGTAATATTATTATTATTGATGGCAGCCAGGCGGAGACAGGAGCAGCGTGTGTGTTTGTTGGTGTTTGGCTGGCTGGCTGACTGTGGCTGTGACTCCGTTTCAAAATTAGTTGGTTTTGTAGGAAAAAGCAAGGGAAAAGTGCTTCTGTTCTGTGCAGGCATGATTGCATGTTTCTGGCGTCGTCCTCCACATGATGCTCTATCCTCTGCCTCTGCCTTTCTCTTTTGTTGCCGCTGATGATGATGATCGTGATCAGCAGCAGCATTTTGGCCGGAGCATGAAGCACGGTTGATTTAGCGAGCCAAATGTGAATGAATTGTGGTCTGGTCTAAACTGGCTCTGTCGGCTACTCTGGAATGTGGAGCACATTAAAGTGGTAGTATGTGCTCCAACTTACTTTTTCATCGGTCGAGATTATTAATGCAAAAGCAGCTGAAAGTGAAAGCACTTTGTTCCTTGTGGTGGTAGAGTGGAGTGGAGAGTGGAGGAATGGTAAATGACTGATGATGATGTTTCTCCGTCTACTACTTTTACAACATGCATAGTGAAAATGCTTTCTCTCTACTCCATCATTTTATAATATGTAATTTAATGTGAGTAATAAAGCAGGATTTTTAAAAAGGTTGTTTAATGGCGTTCCAACTTCCAGCTCCATGCGAAGATGAACTTGGGAGAAATAAAAAAGAATATGAATGAATTATGTCCTGTCTTGTATGTAAATGTTGAGTAAGGCGGTACAAACAACAGGAGAAAAACTTCTCAGGCGCTACAACTAAATACTACAAAAGCTAGTAAGAAGATGTTGATGCTAATGAGATAGATTTTTTAAAGAATAAAATTCCCGTCTTTCGTCTTCTCGGAAACTTTATATTTTGTAATAATAATAACAACAAAGCTATTGTATGAGTACAAAGAGGAGGAAGAAAAATTCGACGATGATTACATTATCATCATCCTATCGCAGTCGGCGTCATCGTCGTCATCATCATAGTCGTTTCCTCCTAATTTCACCACCGAAACCAATTGGTTCATTCATTCATTTCAAATCCATAACAAAGGCAGAGGAAAGAGGAACAGGCAGAAGAGAAAGTCTCTGCTCCGCTCTCTATTTTCTACCACCACCGCCGCCGCCGATTAATGAGCTGCTTCACTCAGTCACTTATGTCAGTGAAAGCTGAGCACCGCTTAACTTTCGCAGAAACATCACTTTTTTAGGGAGAGAAAGAAAGCGATAGTTTACAGTGGTTTGGAACAGGGAAAGCACCGCACAATGTCACTTGGTTGCAATATGTATTGGGTTGGAACGAGCCAGCTTTCGGGTGTGTATTTTTGTCTGGGAGAAAGCGAGAGTTTCTCCAAACTAACTGCAACTCATTCATAATGATCAGGATGATGAACATGATCATCATTGTGTGTGGTGCGGTGGCAGGCTGCAATGCAAGATTTTTTTTCTTCTCGTCATCCTGTGGACCTCCTGCTGTTACGCTACAGCCATAATGTGACTCGACTTGATTTCCTTGTTCTCCTCGTTGTAGACCCTAATTACCTCTTTTTCTCTGGCGTAGTTGTGTTAGTTAGAGCCGGGAGTGAGTGAGTGAGACGCTTTCTCGCTGCTGCCTGTCTCGTTTTCTATAAATGGCTAATTGACTTTGCCCGTGTCTGTTTGTGCCTACGCCGCCTCTGCCTCTGCCAACTTGATGACAGGCTCATTTCATTTGGAGTTAAAATGTTATATTTCAAACAGGACCAAGTCCTGATCCTGATAGAGACGAGTAATAATGTGAAGGTGGGATCTGCTCTGCTTTTACTTTCAGAGCTAGACGGAGTAAATATGTGAAATGAAATGATGAGTGGCGAAGGAGGGAATGGGCGAAGAGAGACGAAGACTAATGATGATAATGATAACTTGTGATTTGTATTTTCTCTCTGAATAAAGTTCATCATCATCACATCGCTGGTAATTCTCTGTACTTAATGATTACCTTTTTCTTCTCGTGATTCAAAGTGAAAGCGAGTCTCGTCTTGTTAAGCTGACTAAATGACAGTACCTCTCTCTGCTGTGTCCTAGTCCTGTCTCTCGCTGCTCAGAATTGCTAACATTTTTGCAAGACGAGTCGAGACGACACGTGAAAAATAAAGGATCAGGGGAAAAAAGACTGAATTTGAGTTTGTCTGGATTGCACGATGTATGGGATAACAGATTACGTACTGCAGGCAGACTGAATGAGTATTCCAGAGACTTGTGAAGGGATGTTAGTTTGAATAAATTTTATCCTTTTTTCTGCTACGTACTACTTTTCGTGTTGTATCTTTCTCCTGGAAATCGTGTTGTGTTTGTGTTCAATGCTCGGCTCGCTGAGTGGGAGAGTGAGTAGCTGCGTGTGTTGGCTTTAGTTGGATAAAAAGTTGATTACTCCTTGGAGATGTGATTAATTCTTGGCTGGTCTCCACTACTCCTTCCAACTTTCTCCAACATGCAGACAAACATGTCTTATCTATCTGCTTCGCCGGTCCTCTCTTTTCCCTCCTCTCTTCTTTCTTGTTCTGCAACAAACATCCCAATCCCAATTCACATAGGCAGAAGATACAATATAGTTTTTTTTGGTATATTTTGTTGCCTGTTTTGCTCCAGTCTGGAGAAGAAAAGAGAAATATTTAGATAGGCAGAGGCAGGCAGACACAAGCAATAAGCTACTTGACTGGAGGGAACGTCTCGATCCCCAGCATTTTTTCTCTCTCAATTAGTTAGGAAAACAACTCGCAACATGCCTCATGTAAGGAAAAGCAAAGCTTGTGCGATTCACATTACGAAGGTACAAGAATAGCCACATCTATGTACAAGTACCTCCCCTGTCTTTTCTTTTTACTTGCCTCTATCGTCGTTCATCTAAAATGAGATGGGAGATTTTTCCAGGATAAACAAATAATAACAAACAAGCACGAGAGAGAATCAGAAGACTCAGCATGAGCTTTTCACCGAGTCTCATCGTGCTGTTGATGATGATGATTATAATAATAATAAATAAATTCTTTCTTCTCATGCTCTGTTTTGTTCTTGGGTGGACCATCCACCGCGGATGTCGATGTGGGAATAAATTGTATTGTAGATTCTGGATAAACTCATTTGGTGAGAGTATTTTTGCCTGCGGCAATACAACACAATGCAGTGAGCTCTGTGTAGACGCTATGTGGAAAAATGATGAAGAACATTGGAATTTGGAAAGTTACGTACGTATCTTCCGTCATATGATACGAATGATCAAGTTCCAAGCACGGGCTTGTCATTCATTAGTGATTATTATCCATTGTAAGATGGAGATGGAGGTTAGCTAAATTTATTCAGGCGCACATTTTGTCCCTTTTACATGGTGTAGAGAAACATTTGATATAATGAATGAGTGATTGAAGGTGGGTGGACTTTGGAAGTGAATAAAGAAAGGCTGAGTAGATAAATTGTTATTTTGCTTATTCAGCTCACTTGCCATTGCCATCCTGCTACAAGGATCGTCTTCGCTTTAGCAGGCTCAGCTCATCCGCTCTGCTTTGCTCATCATGATCGTAGACACGCAAGTAGAGTAACCTATCTGCCTGGAGAAAAAGAGTTTTTTTAGAAAGAAAGGTGGAGGTGGAGAAAACGAGTGTAAGTAGTAGTAACACGATAATCCAATTACTAAAGAATAAATTGAATATATCAATGTTTCCGTCTTGTGGGGTGAAAAAATGTACATCAGTTACTACAAGTACTACTAACAAGAATCTGCTTTTGCTTTCACTTTTCTTCGAAGACCGGGTGAGAGGAGATTCAGGATTCTGCTGATGATGAGGACAACGTTGATGATGATGATAGTAAAAGAGAACGGGAAGACAAAAATGTATATTTTATGGAGTAGGTACATGCACACAGCCACTACTGCGACCAGCGGAAAGACGTGATCCCGCAAGTGAAATGATGATTGATGATGTGCTGGATATGTGTAAAGTGGGATACGAGAAGAGCTGACTCGACGAGTATTCCAGCATAACAGAACATCACTCTTGCCACTCATCATCATCATCATTCTCGTGATCATGATCAACAGAAGAAAAAAATGGAAGGATGTGATGTGTTGTATGCCTAAACCTTTATGGCTTTATAGTAGTCAGTCAGTAATAAGGTGCGTTCCACGACACGCCATTTTTTGATTATTCCACTTTTTTGTGGTTTTGAAAAATCCCAGTGGGACTTTTTTCTTTTGCTCGTCGTCTTGTATAAATAAAATAAAATAGATGGATGGAGTGACGACGAGCTTGACATTTTTGGGGTACACACTACACACACGTCTTTCATTATTCACCATGTACATCACGTCCAACACTCAACTTTTTACTTATTATCCATTTAAATATTGGCTGACTAAACTAACTAAGGAGAAATTGACAGGGGACAGGGACACACACAGGACAGAGACACTGATAAAAAATTGAGAGAGAGGCATTTTTTGTATCTTTCTTATCTTTCATCCGGAATTTCCTTTTTGTTCAGTTTGCAGCTCTTGTCTTGTCATTCATGTCGTTTTCTCAGTTAAGTGGAACGAGGAGGAAGACATCTTGAAAATATTTCCCCGCTTGGGAAAATTCCCGGGAGAAATAAAAATGTGGAGGAAAGAAGAGTCGGACTTGCATTGTGATTGTGAATGTAAAGTCGTATAATTGCATTTACATAATGTTAAGATGCACTTTGCATTTCATTCCGCTTCTTATCGTTTCCCCCTCTTTTCATTTTCATCGTCAACTCTCCACTGCTCCAGTGGTTCGTTAAGAGTTCTTGTTAAACACTGGAATGGAGCAGCGTAATAATAAAATAAAATAAAATAGGAATCAAATCAAATATATACAAGAGATACATACGGTAGCTACTACACTTACATAGTAGCTACTGTTTCGAATTTTTTCCTTCTTGTATTCATAATCATTATTAAAATAAAAATCACGAATTTCCACACAGGAGACACACTCAACAACTCAGCTCTCAGCTCACGAGGTATGTATGAGATGAGAAAGCAATCAGCAAAAAATTCTGTTGCGTTCCCTTCCGATTGTGACTTTCTTTAATGAAATTTGGCATTCTGTCCAACAACGACTGTACCATTTTATTTTTCTGCTCTGCTTTCTCTCTTTTGAAGTAGTGTTCTCTTTGTGTGTGATAAAAAATCCAATTTAAGTATTGCGGGAATGTGAAAAGTATGGAAATAAAGAGTACTCCACTAGGAAATGCTCTGCTTACTTGTAAAGGTTTCACAAGAAAAAAAATTAAGCGTATAATTACAGTATTATATTACATTAGCATTTTTATCTGCAGTCCGTGCATATTTTTGTTCACTTTTGTAAAAAACAAACATGTTCTACAATGATAATAAAAATAATAACTATTTGAAGCAGGTTGTTTGTAATGTTGTGAAGTATGCAATAGACAGGTTTCATGCTGAATAAAACGATTTTTATGTTCTATTTTGGAGTGGGTGAAACTGAAGGATGAAAAGAGAATCAGACAGACGTCATAAAAACCGCAGATTGTATAAGAAGGAATTAATCCCTATGTGAAGAACAAGCACCAAATATAGATTTGCTTTCAACTCCTCTAATTGCGCAATAGAAAGTGCAATTTTCTGTGGCTTCCCTGTCAGTGTCAATGTGTCAATTGCACAGTCTCAGAATAATTCTTAGGTAATCGCCCACGTGAAATGAACGAGAAACTGGAGCACATTTGTGACTTTGTGACATAACCGATTTTAATTTTAACTTTCATCCTACATCCACTGCCTAAAATCAATGATTTTGATTACCTACAGTCAAAAGTGGATATTGGCTTTTATAATTTCATAAAGCCGCACTTTACTATACTATTATTAGATTATTACTGTAAACAATTAATTGGCCAAGTAATTAATTAGATATTTTCCTTTCTTTCTTTGCAGACAATGAGTCTGAGCCAGCTCTACTCCGCCGTGATCCTGACGACGTGTGCCCTCTGCTACTACAACAGCCTGAACTGTGGCTTTGTTTTTGATGACGTGAGTGCCATTCGTGACAACCGTGACCTGAGACCGCACACACCTCTGAAAAACCTATTTTTCAATGACTTCTGGGGAACATCCATGCAAAAGGTAAAAAGTCAAAAAGTTTACCTACTTGTCGTGTGTCCATAGTTCACAGTCCACACAAAAAAGTCGATGAAGTCCCTGTCCTGTCTCTAACAAATGAGCAAACAAAACTTTCCGTTGTAGTCAGGAAGAAAAATGAAAATCTACGACTCCTCTGCTTTTTCATTTTCCACTTATTTTCAATTTATTTTATTACTTGTGTTTACACACAACATATTCACCAAAAAAGAAATATTTTACTAAAGGTACCTATATATACAAAAGATCACGAAAGTAGTTGCCTCTTCGTGAGTCTTCTTTTCCTTTCTATGAGATATAAAAAAGTTCGATCCCATTTTTCAAACCAGAATTACGGGTTGCATATACCACACCGGGTAAAGGTAACTTTTTTGTGTAAAAAAGATCAAAGTTTTGGGAAATGTACATTATGTAGTGTAAATGTAACAACTGGTAGAGAGTTATATGCAGGCAAAACCTACAAAGGTGAAAAGTTAGGGAAAATTCAATGAATTGCAAAGAAAAGAAGAAAAAGGTTATGAAGTGAAGTACACCTGAGAAGGTAAAGAAAAAATAGATACTCACTCAATAAGTAAGAGGCTTGTTATAAAAATGTAACAAAAAAGAAGTGGGCTTCTTCTTAATAAGAGAAAGACGACAAACAAGCCATCTCATATTCCTTTTGTTGAGCAATGGAAAAATGTTTCTCTTGAAAATGGGAAGAAGAGGGAAGAAAAAAGACTGAAAACATGAAAGATGATACGGCCATTCTCCTTTGTGACTCTTGTTCCATTCACTCACACAGACGACTACGACTACACACGACCTCCAACTGGAAAAAATGAAAGAAAGACGTTAGCTACATATACTTAGTTGTTGCTGTATGTAGTCAGACACAGACCGTCAAATCAGATTTTGAAAAAAACACTGCGCTCGTGTAGTTTTGTAGGAGTCTTTTTTATCTTGTCAACCATCTCGCGAAACAAAACGATTGGTTTCCCCACAAGGAGAAGAAAAGTGGTTGTGCTCAATCTTCTCCTTATCGATATGAAACAGACAGAATAAATAGCAGCTTTTCGCCAAACCGCATATAGAAAACAGAGCGAGAAAAAATGGTATAATAATATCTATATCTTGTGTGAGAAGGACGAGAAATAAAAATAAAAGTGGTAACGTAAAGCAACATCGACTCAACATCATAGTATCAACATCAGCATCAGAAGAGAAAGAAAGAAACGTGCGGTATTGAAAGTACAAAAGCTGGAGATAAAAAATGTACCTATACAGATTTAGATTTGTTCCACTCAGCAGTCAGTCACGATGCTACTTTTTACTACATACATCCACAATCGACAAGTTTCCACAAAGTCCGACTTTCTCTGCTGAGCATTGAACATTATTAGCCACTCTGTTCTGTTTATGTGCATATGAATGAATGTATGTAGGTAATGTGTTTTGTGGTGATGATGGAGCTTCTGCTCTGTTTCCATTTTTAACATCAGCATCAGAAGAGAAAGAAAGAAACGTGCGGTATTGAAAGTACAAAAGCTGGAGATAAAAAATGTACCTATACAGATTTAGATTTGTTCCACTCAGCAGTCAGTCAGTACGATGCTACTTTTTACTACATACATCGACAAGTTTCCACAAAGTCCGACTTTCTCTGCTGAGCATTGAACATTATTAGCCACTCTGTTCTGTTTATGTGCATATGGATGAATGTATGTAGGTAATGTGTTTTGTGGTGATGATGGAGCTTCTGCTCTGTTTCCATTTTTCATATCAAAAAGAGGAGAAAAGGGAACTGAGTGAGATGGTCTCACTGTGACTGTGGAGTTGTTGAGTTATTGGAAAGAATGGTTTGGTGAAAGAAAAAACAATGAGGATGATGATGATGATGTGTGTGTGTGTGTGTCTCAACTTAGCGTGGGTTGGATGGGATTGGATTGAATTGGTTAGAAGATAAAGAAAGAAAAGAGGAAATGCCATCATTTGGACAATTCAAGTGTGTAAGTAAGTAGAAAGTCTTTCTAGAAGGATAAGTCTATATCATTTTTATTTACAAGAAAAAAGAGGATCTTTGTGAACAAGAAATCTTTTATATTTTCTTTCGGTTTATAATGCCACCATTCACTTCACGACCACCACACTACTCTGTATCTACTATCTGCGTGCATTAGGCACTTCCTTCCTTTTTACATACAATACAGATTGGTTTGCGAAAAAAAAAACGAAACTCGTTACTTTGATGTGAGGAGGGAATTATGCTGTGCTGCGCCGTTATTTTGATGTTTGTGTTCGTTTCCAACTTATTACTTAGTGGTAAAGTGAGAAAGTCAGAGCTTAGCTTATCAGCGAGAGTGAGGTGACGCTGACATGCTTTATGAAGGATTTCATGTTCAAATTGAGGACTGTCACTGTGGCTGTGGCTTTGGCAAGGGCTAAGATTTAGTAGCCGGTCACAGAGAAAACTCTTTTTTCGTTATGCTCGTAATTTTTGTTTAGACGTGCTGAAATTTTCAGGAAAAGTCAGTATGTAAAAAGCAAGAAAGTGGCTAAGTAGCGACATAAGTAGTCAGTACACGCTACACTCTGTGTTTTTAAATGTGTAAATTGTATACAAAGCTGATAAAGTGATGTGGTGACCGCCTTTTCCATTTCCTTCGTTTCGTTACTTACATTTTATTTTATTCTGCTTTGGTCCTTTTTCTGGATGTGGACCAAAAAATACATTTCCGTCTGGAGTAGTCAGTGATGCGTGTGAGAGGATTTGCATAGACGAGTTTATGTAGCGAGCGAACCACTAACTAAAAAAAGTGGTCGGCTCTTCTCCAGTAAAAGCTACTGAGGCATTAACACTAACACTGCGCAAAAACATTTTCCTACTAGTACTTGAGTAAAAATAATAATTTTAATGGTGTTTGCATAAGTAATTAATGCGGATAAGGTAACGGCTTGTACTATATAGGCACTTAGGTTTTTTTTAGCAAAGTTCCATTTTAATTGTCAGTCTGCAAAAAATTCTCGGAAACAACTGGCAAATTCTCACCCTGGTGCGTTGAACTTTTTTAAGTGAAAGTTCGCTATTTTTTGTTAGCTGGGAAGTTTTATGTGTAGATACATTTTTTGTCTGGTTAGGTATTATGTGAAAAAAGTGAATTTGCATTGATATTGATGTTAAAGGTTGATTTTAACTTTAAGTCTAAAAAGTCTTCTAATTTAATCAGTTTTTTTCAACCAGACAAACGTTAATCTGTTATTGGAGAAAGTAAAATAATCTTTTATATTGTATATACACCTCAAGACAAATTTGACTGAGTTAAAAAGTTAGTAAAACGGAAAGAGACGTGAATGAAATGAATAAAGAGACGATTGAAATGAAATGAAAGGAGGAATTGAAGTTTTAGGTGGCGTTCCTTCCTCCATTCTTTTATTTCTCCTTCTTGACTTGACTCATGTTTCATTTTTATTTCATGCAATTTCAATTCATGAGAATTTCACTCCGACTCTCACTCTGAATTACACACTGCGCTATAATTGTAATATGATATTTCTTCTTAAGTGGTGCAAAAAGCTTTCACTCTGGTTGCAAGATTGAAGAACAGTTCGTTCTCTTCCCTTCTGAAAAGTGGAAAATATTGTAAAAGAAGTCTTCAAGGAGACATCAGATTTTACAATATTTTTCCCATTTCGCCATCACATCGCAATTTCATTTTCCACTACGTCTCTGCAGGCATTGGTATGGGTATGAGATTGTGTTTTGAAAGCAGAGTAGAGCCTACTAGTTGAGTGAATGGCGTTGATTCACTTTCACTTTTCCGAGAAAGAAAAAAATTCTCTGCTTTCTCCTCAAAATGAATGGAATGGAGCAAGAAGGGAACAAAAGGCTCCAGGGTGTCATGTTGCTTAATTCCTTGTGAATTGCTGTTTCGACAGGGATTGTGAAGAAAGAGAAAAAAGTAGAAAAGAAGAAAGTTGATGGAGAAATTGCGCTGTTGGGAGAAGTGTGAAGTGTGAAAAAAATCATTTATGTTGTTTGCAATCAAATTGAACGGTAAAATTGAATGTGTATAGGGAAGAGAGGTAAAAGGTAGCACGGAATTGGAGTGAAATTGAAGTGAAGAGGCAGTAAAATATGCATAGTTATTTTAATGAGCTGACAGGGAAAAAATGTACGTGTTGATAGTTGGTGGAGCTGCACCATGCTCATGTTCTGCTACATGTGGTGTGTGTGAAGTGAACACGGAGTAATCCTGCATTAATTCTTGATGAATTGGAGCACACACACACACACACTAAGATCGCGTATTATTTTGCTGACGCTGCTGTAGGAAGACTACGGTGTAGAGCAGAGCAGATTTTAGTGTGTTCATTCAGTGAGGTAGGGGGTAACAGTGCCATAATTATGGAGTGTTGTGGAACAGGTGACTCATCCGAATGATCCGGTGGGAATGAGAAAATGAGATTTTAATTGGTGAATTGATAAATCTAATTTTCCTCACTCTTGTACTGTAATAATATAATGCTACTTGCTAGCCAAAATGAAATTGGGACGGTTTCTTAAAAAATGAATTTGTTTCAAGCAGCATAGCATGGTGCTGATGTTTGTGATTCAGCTCAGCTTAATTAAAAGACATTCATAAAACATTTACGAGCCAGTTTCTTTTTCACGTATGTTATAAATGTGTCTAGAAAAGTTAAGTCTGATCGATAACTTGAAAGTAAAGTAAAATTTGGTGTAAAAATAAGTAATCTGTTTGTGTAATCCCATGTAAAGTCTCTACTTGTCTCAACTTTATTTTCTTTTGTACGAAAAGATGATACGACACGAGTAAACTTTCTGCTTTTTAAAAGAAACTCAAAGCGATTAGAATAAAATTATTTTATTTGAGCTGTAACAAGAAACATTTTTTCACTTCCACGAAGCTTTCGCTGCTCGTCTTTTACCTACGTATATTTATTGGGATCATATTATTATGTTGTAATAATATTGCAAGGGTTTACATGTTGCATGCATAGGACACTTAACAGCACCATTTGTTCCTCTCCTTTTCTCTTTTCGCATATTATTACGACACAGGAACAGCGCAGCTACCAACTTTATCTTTCTTTGTTTCCGACTTTTACTCAAGTGCTGGAGGCATCTAGAAAGAAAAAAGAAAGAAAAAGTGGAAAAAAGGATAGAGGAGACGAGACAAAACGAGTGGAGTTGAGTTTAGAGTTCACTCACTCTTCTTCACTCACTTTTAAAAAGGAAAAAAGAGAAGCGAAGTGCCAGTTCACTAGTCTTTTCTTTTTTATTTAAAAACTCGTTGACATTTATTGTCATCTTTATCTCTCTTTGCTACTGCACTATGGGCAGGATCGCTCCTTCCTTCCTCCTATCTTTATACCTTTTTTCTCGTCCTTAAAATAAAATGCTCCTTTTTCTCCTATTGCTTCCTTGTCTTCTTTAGGGTTCTCTTATTCAAGAAGAGATGGGCTTTCTCGTTCCTTTTATGCAAAAATGACTCCTCCAGCATGAAGCAGTGTTTTTTTGTTTCTCTGAGAAAGAAAACGTCATCTGAGAAAGTATCCTTAATATCGTAATATACTAATATAATAATACGTATTATATCATATCATATCAGCAGCTTTCACTCCCCCGTATTTAAATACGTATTCACGGGGCAATATTGCGCCGCTTTCGCCCACTTTCATCTAGTTTTTCTCCATTCCTGAGAAGGCAGGCAGGAAGGGAGAAAAGAAAAGAGGCGAATAAACAGAGAAAATGATTCGGGTGGAGTCTCGAGTTCAAAAAGCAGAGTAAAGTGGAGGCAAAAAAAGCTTTTGTAGTTTTGTGGTGACAAAAAGCTATGAGAATGGGAATGATGTCATCTTCTCGAATGGCATTTTCATTTCATTATTACTACTATGTACTACTACAAAGAAAATGACTTCTATTACACTACACTAGACTTATTAAAACAAGGCAAGGCAAAGAAGCAAGATTTTTTCCTTCTTTACTTAAATATTCCAGAAATGGGAGGAGGAGAGAAAACAAGGGAAAATATGAGTGTACATGAATAATAATATTTTCTGATAAGAAAGACAGCCAAGAGAAAAAATGGAGTCTGCGGAAGCAGAGAGAGAATGACTACAGAACTACATAAGTCGATGAAAGTGGAGACAAGACGTACATACAAGACTTTCTTTTCTTCGAAGGAAGGAGGAATCTCTGCTCTTGTCATGACCAGCTCCCACAAAAAATAAAAAAGAATGCCGTTATTTTCTCTCTCTTTCACTATTCTTGTTATCTTTTTTGCATAGTTTTGACATGACATGGTCTGTTTTCCCATGTTCATACTGAATGTATTTGATTTTTTATGTCGTATGCTTTTACTTTTCTCTTGAAATAGCTTAAGTCTGCCTGCCTTTCTGTTCAAGTAGACACGCTTTTCTTCGCTTCGTGGAAAAGATAGAGAAGAGAGAAGACACGACAGTTCATAAAAGGAGGGAAGGGAAAGTGAAGAAAAAAGGAGATTTTTTGATTGCCTGGATAGCGTTTTATGGTCTCTTCGTATGCAAATGAACTACTTATTATGAAATGGCAAGGAGTAAGGAGTTGTAGATATTTTTTGTCGTGTTTTTGTTTCTGTCTGCTTTTGCATAAATGGTGAAATAAGGAAAAAGGGACAATAAAAATGTGCGGAAAAAGAGGGAAAATCTGAGAGAGAGTTTAAGTGGTGGTGGTGGAGCGTTGTGGTTATAATAATAATAAGAATAAATATAATACCATCATTTCATTCATTTCTTGCTGCTGCTGGTACTAAATAGTAGTCTACTATCTCTTAAAAGGCTGAACTGAACACTTGAGCCGAGTCGGCCGAGAGTGGTTGTAGCAGACGCCCATCCATTTATTATCATTATTTTATTATTGTTTTGATTGTAGTACAAAATGGAAATTAGCCACTTTCATTCGCTCGCTGACTCGCTCTTTCTCTTTAAATTAATAAAGAGATCGACAAGCCGTGCTCTTGTTGAGTTGAGCTGAGTGGCTGAGTTTAGAATAAGTGGATGTGGATTGTCGGGTGGAGCTGACGCTGAATTGAACCGATTTCTTTTAACTTAAGTAAAATGAGGCAGTTGAAGCTCTTAAATCATGCTCAATTTGATGGATGCCTCGAGTGGCTAAAGAAGACAATTTTATTCCATTTTATTTTCACCTTCATGTTCAATAATGCTCTTAAAATAACGTGATGTTGCTTGCGTGTGTGCCTGGAAAAGCGAAAGTACTTAGAAAAAGATAGTAAATAAAAGAAAATAATTCGCTAATGCGTTTCGGGGGGAAATGGAAGAAAAGCGTTTTTCACTTTCATCAGTCTACGGTAATCTTTATTGTTTCTGGTTCTGGTTGATGGTCGAGTCGAATCTTGTGTAAATCCATCAAATACTACATACTCAATCTACGCAGGTAATTTAGCGTTACGAGGAAGAAATTGGGTAACGCCTAACCAAAGTTGATAATTTTTTTATGAAGGATGAAGAAAGTTAGAATTAAGGAGTGTGTGTGTACAAGTAAAGGTAAAGCGTAAAAGTGAAGAAAGTCGTTGACTTTCTTGAATGAAGGTTTTCCTCCAAGTTGCTTGTTATCATGCAAAGCAAATTTATTTCTTAGGGCGGGAGTTCAGAGGGTTCATCGTACAAGTTAAATCCTTGTGCAATCATTTTGTGGAAAGTCATCATCAACATGATTGCATTTTATCTAATACCTGCTCCAGTAACAGTTTCCCACTTTATTGGCATTTAAATGGAGAAGGAATAATGAGATGGGGAGATGATGATCATGGGCGAGCAAGAAAAGTCGGTGAAGATAAAAGAGCATCTTAACTTAAATTTCTAGTTTTTTCCTAAAGAAACGTAAAAAGTTGGAGATTAGATTAAGTTAACTGTTTGAAGCGCAAGGTTTAGGTTAGCTCATGTTGTGCATGCACCTCTGTACAAAAGATTTTGAGGGAATGTTGAAATGGAGAATTTGGATTGATGGTGATGATGAGAGAGCAATAAAAAGCGGCTCTGCTGCTCTGAGCTGTGCGTGCTGTGTAATGTTGTAAAGCAAAGAGGAAAAACTTTTGAGCATTTTACTTTAATAATAGGTGTTATACGTAGTTGTGGTGGTGGTGTGCATCGACCGGCTTTTGCTGTTCAGCTAAGTCACCTAACATAGAGTTGAGTAACGTAACTTGAATGGATGGATGGGCGATAAAAAGGGAAAAAGAAAAGAAAGGAGATGATATGTGGCGCACACGTGCGTGTGCAAGAGCATTATTTTTTTACTTGGATAAATTTGCGCAAAGTGCTTCAATCTTGATCGTTCTCGTCATTGCCATCATCATTATCGTATCGTAACGTAACGTATCGTGCTGACTCACTGACTTACTGGCGGAATGATTATGTATGTTGCGTAAGTAATCACATGTGTATAAAAAAGCAGCTTTCTTTTGTGGAACTAAAAACAGGAAGTTGTAAGGCGTCACCGCAAAACGCGAAAAAAGGACTACGAACTTTCACCTCATCATCGAAAAAATATCCTAAAAATAAATAGGACGATAACGAACGATACGCATGATGGTGAAAGTGTATCGAAGAAGAAGAAGCAATTTCGTTGTTGTGAGAAAATTGCAAGTAGGTAAATTTGGTTGGGAATTTCATTGTTTATCGCATTAGATCGCAACATGTTTTGTTATCGCATCGTAATACCTTTTTAGTATTAGAGTTTGTAAACTACTTGATAACTTCACTTCCTCTTTGACTCTAACTTGAAAGACTTTTTCCAAGCAACTGGAATTCAGTCGAATCAAATATGACCATTTTTGTGACCTATTCCATTTATGTTTGAGTTTTTAGCGAAAAATTGTGATTGTGATTGCGTGGCGTGCACCTAACTAAAACGAAGTCACGTCATGTCAGTGCGGTGTGACCACTCACTGCCAACTCATAAAATAAATAAGGATGAAACGTCGAATGAAATTGTTTTCACTTTTTGGGAAATTGTCTGAAAACGGTGATAAAATAACCGGAGGATGGATTATTTTCTGGTGCAAAAAAGTCATTTCATTAATTTGTGTCACGACACGACACACGATACAAAAACATTTCGTTGTTGCAAGGTAATGTAATGCAATGAATCGAAATCGAATGATAAAATGAAATGTGTTTTAATGATAAGTTTAGGGTGATACTTAAGTTACGAGTTGAAAGGCGTCAGCTAGACTTGTAAGACAAATATTGCATAGACACACAGAAATGAAAAACTTGTCTCTTTTGCCGACCCTTTTTGTTTCATCCATTATCCTTGTCATTTGAAAAAATCTAATAAAATGATGGCGGAGACACGCACCTTTCTGGGAGTTGGCTTGATGCAGTGGCGGTATTTTAATGGTACGTAGCTACATGTTTTGACACTGTGACCGTAACTCATGTCATGTGAGTGTAAAAATGACTGTTCAGTAATGTCATGTTTACATGGCGAAAGGTGAGTTAAGTGAGTGAGTGTCTTTTTTACGTGAGTCATATCTCCTAAGAGGAGAGCCTTCTCTGCATCTTCATCTCTTCCCCAACCCTAACCCTAAGTGTTCTGTCGAGTTTCCGGTAAAAGTAGAAACAAAAAGTCAGAAGCCATACAAACACTCACTTATATGATGTTATGTAGTATCTCCATTATTTACTTCGCTCATATTTCATGTCAAGCTTTTTAATGTATCGCGAGCTTCTATTTTTAAGGTAAATATTGCGTAGCGAGAAAATTATGATGGATACCAGCACATGGAATCGCATCCCCCGAAATTTAGGATGGGTAGAATGCTTTTGGTAAAGAGTGTAGAAAGTGTCGCGTCGAGTAATGCAACGTGGTTTGGTGTTCAGTTTTTAGTCTGAAATGAACTTGTTTCATTTCCATAAAAGCAATTCGTAAGGAATAATGTGACGCGGGGATTTTTGCGTCTTACTTTCGTAGGTACACATTACATACCTAAATGTATTTAGAAAAGAAAAAAAAAGGAAAATGAAATTAGGAAATTGGAAGGAGGAGAGGAGAAAGGAAGAAAAAGAAAATCGGCTTTTTGGGTTTAGTTTAATGTTATCATACTTTTAATGGCTTGAACGAACGTCTCCTTCTTGTACGCCGCTAATATCTGAGCATTTTGTTATTTTGCATTAAAAAGCATCATCATGCCATGCCATCGCCATTATTGCGTTGCACTGTGGTGCACAAGCACAAGTATTTATTATTACTGTTTCATTCATTCATTCATTGCTCTTCTCTGCCTGCATGCCTATTTTGCTTTCATGGGATGGCGGCAGTAAATAAATAAATGGAAACAGTAAAATTGCCATTACGTATTTTATGTGGCATGAAATGAGCAAGTGATATGGAATAAAGCTGGGATCATCATCATCAACATCATCGTCATCATCATAGTGATCACCAGGAACGAGTCTGGCTCCGCGGTAGATCTTGTCTTGTATTTTGTATACGGGCACCACCACCACCACACCGCATTTGCTCTTATACGGGACAGCCAGATCCACTGCCACCCAGGAAGGAAAAAGCAAACATTAAAAAGGAGAAATAAATTGGAAATAAAAAAGAGAAACTGCCACATTAAAAGCTTGTCTATTAACTTAAATATTATCCCATCTTTGTGTGTGCAAGCAAGTAAAGTATGTTGGTGCCGTGTCACTCGTGTCTCTTGTCGTGTCATACGATTTTGAAAAGCTCTTTCCTTCCTGCCTCGCTTCCGCGTTCCGTTCCGTTTCTTGCGTCTTTGAGTAAATGCGGTTGTTTGCATGCGTGCTTGGAGATGGAAATGGAGGTGGGACCATCCACCAGCAGAAAGGAAAATTGGAAAGAACACGGAAGACGCAGAAAAGAAAAAGGGAAATGCGAGAAGCAAACGCTTTTATTTTATTTCATTTTATTTTTGTGGAAAATGCGTGGGGCAAATAGATGAGCTTACCATACCATCATCATCTTCATCTGTCACAAAAAACATACTGTGCATAGACTCGTGGTTCTGATTACGATTAGAGCGTTTTCGTAAAATAGTATCTAGGTGGCTTGTATTGGATGGCATTGGAAGTGGATCGTTTGTGGTGTGCTCCAAGTTGATTGCAGGTTTTTATAGGATGGAATGGAAGGAAAAAGTTTATTTAAGAAAGAGATTTGGTGTGTGGCATTTTCATTACGAAATAGGCAACTGTTTTATTATCTTGATTTTTATTTCACAGTCGCAGTCACAATCGTCTCATCCACGTCTCATTGTTGTGCTTTTGTGGTTTAGTGTGGGCGAGATTGTATTAAATAAAAGTGGGATCTTGAACTTTAAAAAGTGTTTATTGTCACACGAAAATGGAATGAATGAATGAATGAGATGGCAAGTAATAATATGCTTCACTGAGAATTATTTCTCGGCTTTTTGAACAGAACAAGTGGCAGAGCGGTCTGGTGGAAGTAGAAAGTAACGGAGAATTTTAATGGATTTTTTAGTGGGATTTTTTTTAAGAAAGTGGAGGGAAACTGTTTTTACGTAGCGGTTGACTTTTTCGAAGTGAGTGAGCGAGAAGAGTATTATTATTGTGAAGATGAAGGCATAATAAAATAATTTTTGTTAGTACTGAACTTAAGTTGCACACAATTTCTCGAATAAACTTCTTTCGGGTAAAAAATCATTAACTGATTGCACAGCATGGAAAATAAATAAGTGTAGCTTTTTTAACTAACACGCTTATTCGTCATGCTTGCCCGGCTACGCGGTCACACCAATGAATAAAAGAAAGTGATCTCTATCTTTTTAATGGATCACGTTTATCGGGCTAAGTGCATAATTGCGGTGCTTTTTAGGTCTCCCCAAGGCAAGCTTACACTTACATTTCTATTTTAAAACTGTGCCGTTCCTTTGTTACCATTCTTCGATTTTACTTTTCTTTTTTTTTTGCTAGAGGTGAAATGGATGCCTCTTTCGTCTTTGTTGGTTGCCGTTTGCATAACGTATAATAATGTAACCAAAAGGGTAGTAGTATCGTCATTTTAGTTTGCAGTTTATCCTATTATGATATGTATGATATTTACAATAAAATATGATATGTCCCATCTCACCTCGAGTAGAAAAATAAAATGTTGCTGAATTCTGCTCATGGGGCAGTGTGTTACAGAATTTGAGAAGAGAGCAATAATTTTTCGCTACACATTGTTTACCCAGTCAGAATATATCACTGTTCTGAGTCAGTGCTGGTGCCACCTCCACTTCCACCTCCCACTTCACTTTCACTTTCGCTTGTTCGGCTCACCGACTTTTTCTTTATCGTTTCGCTTCCAAACAATGGGAATAATGTAGAAAAGTGTGTTAAGTGGTGCAGAATGTGGAAATGGGAACTTCAGTTTACAATAGTGAATAGAGTCTATAGTAAGTGGCGATGGTTAGGTTAGATGTTTTATTTAAAAATTATCATTATTTTTGTACATTTCTATACAAGGTAACTTTTTTATTGTTCCAGTGGAAAAATGTACATTTCTTCCTGTGTGTGTAGAGTTGAATGTGCTAGTTTATTCGTTGTCACAGAAGACAAGGCACACACACGGCAAAGGCAGGCAAGCAAACAGAGCACATTACATTTACATTACAAGAAGAAGTTAAGTGGAAGAGTCACTTTGCAATTTTAAAGACATTACACATTACGGCACAGCTCATGCATGCACAAGAAGGAGTTCCGTGAGAAAATAAAAAGTAACTTTCTCCATTTTCGCCCCCTACTTTCACTCAACTCATCTCACCCATTCTCTGAAGCATGTCAGAGTGCAGTGCACACTTTTTGGATATGATATGATAGGACAAGGATGAAAAATACTATCCAGTTTATTTTTTGGAATTTTTCTAGAATGAATGTATATACAAGTTAGATGCTTCATCATGCGTCGTTCTCGCTATTCCACGTCCACGTGTGAAGAAAAATCAGGGAAGAGGCGAAAAAATTAATGCTTTTCCATCCAGCTCTATTACAATAGTATCGTCCTCATCATCAGACAGACAGAAAAAGATTCTTTGAGAGAAATAATAATAATAATAATAATATGAAAAGAGTAAAAATGGAAAATTCTTGTTATATATTTTTCTGGTTTGTTTGGTGTTACGTTATTGTTAATATTATTGCCAGTTTTTCTCGAGGGGTGGAAAACCCAGGACACATGGAGTGAGTGTGGCAGTGGCGCCATGTCACATTCTTTAACACGGTTGATGCATTAAACATAAAAAGGAACATCCTTTCTTTTTTCATCTAGTTACAGCGGTAGTGGTGGTGTAAGTGGTGCCGTGGTGCAAAAATATCTTAGTTATGTAACACAAAAAATGTTTTGAGATATGATCTTCATTGTAACAGAGAAGAAATGTTTTGGAATGGTGAAAGTTACGTAGAGTGGAAGTTGGCATTTTTTCTTTCACAGGAGAAGGAGGAAAGGAGAAATGAAGCCCTTTTTATGAATTGTTCAATTACTTTTTGCTTCTTCTGGGAGAAAATTATAAATGTATTTACTTAATGTGTAATATAAAAAAGATGTGCTACCTTCTTCATTTTACGTCATAAATGGAAATTCTTTCTTTTCCTGCTTTCTCCGCTCCACTCTTGCCTGTTTTTTGCTCCATGTACTCGGCTCAAGAATATTAAATTGCATGGCTTTTGACTCACTTTTTCTGCAAGGAGGAAGTAAAAAACACATTTAATGGGGGAAATGCGGCAAAAAGGCACAAGAAAAAACACGAAGAGAGCAATGGGAAAAGCGAGAAATAAAGAACAAGTTTTTTACTGTTTTTTCGTCGTCGACGAGAAAAATGGAAAATATTCATCAAGATTTACTTTTAAAAAACATCAAAAATCTTGATTTTTCATTTTAATAACCAGCCGTCTGCTCTAGTTTTCTTGGTTATGGTTAGTTAGTTAGGAGGTAGCGTGAAAAAATGATTGTTCTTATCGTTGTCGCCGTTGCCGTAATGAAAAATGGAAATTCTTGAGCTGAGAATTTAGAGTAAAAACATCCGAAACAATGCAAAATGCGGACGGAATATGAAAATGAAAATGGAAATGTGCACAAGCAGTAGTGAATGAGTGGCACTGATAACAAAAAATTGTAAGTTGGAGGAAGGAACGATGTAAAGAGGACACTAAATCACTGAAATGGTCATATCCATTTCACTTATTGTCAACCACTGCTTTATTATTGTTACTCTGATGATGATGTTGTGATGTTGTTGTTGGACCTGTTCTAAATTCGTAGATGGGAAATTTTCCAGCTAATATTCTCTGGCTTTGCACAATAATGCAATAAGTCTTCACCTTAATTTTCCATCCTCCAGCAAGAAATTGTCCGTAACGTACATAGTACTAGGTCATAATCATGGCAGTAAATGTTATGCATGCTTCAGGGTAATAAAGACATGCGTGTTTCTTGCGAAAAGTTATTTTATTTTGGACTCTTTGCCTTTGTGTTGTGTAATTTTTTGTGGAGCTCACCATGTGAAATCATGTTTGGCCGCAGTTTAGTAAAATATGAGATTGAAATAACGCGGACATTAATGTGTATTACGCAATGGGAAGAAAAACCAGTTTTATTTATTGTGCGGGCAAAATTTTAGGGTGGCGCTTTCTAGGCACTTGCACAAAAGAAATAAGAAAGACGAAATAAGACGAACTTGGCTGAACTTTTCCTCCAATTTAGGGAAGACTCGGCGACTGGAAATGGTTCCAGGATTCTTGACTTTCTCTTTCTTTTCTTGCTACGCTGCTGATTTTTCACAAGAGGGCAAGCCGTGGCAGGAGAATGAATGCGAGATGCGAAAGGTGAACGTATTATTATTACAGAGCAGCAGAGTAGGTTTTTGCAATTGTATATGTATATGTATGTGTCTGCATATGAAGAAGCGGTGAAAGGACTCTTGTGCACACTCAACTGAATCGGAATGAAAGAATGGAGGGAAAATAAAAAGGATAATGATAATAATATGGGACTGTGTGAGTGACTGAGTGAGTGAGTGAGGTGAAGAAGTGGAAGTAAGAAGAAGAAGGGAAAGCAGGAGAAGCGAAGGGATAGAGAGTTAAGTCGAGTTGAAGGAAGAAGGAGCAAAGTTGGCTTTTAGATGTAATTAATGGATTTGTTGCTTTTCTTCCTCTTTCCCATTCTTTCCTTTCTCTTTCTCTGGTGCGATAAAAACCCTATTCATATTATCATCTTTTCTTTCTCTCTCCTGATGAATGTGTCTCTGTGGACAGGCTACCAGTAGTAGTAAATACTCACACTCACACTGGCGCTACTCTACTAACATAGCGCCTACCATGTACCATTTCCAATTCCACGGCATTCCATGGAATGGAATGGAACTATGTTTTCAGAGTCATAGTTCTCATCATCTGCAACTAATCGATATCAATTTAATCGTCGACCCCGAAAAAATGTTGAGAGAAAGAAGATGGAAAATGGGAGAGGAATCTGCCTGTGTGCCATTCTTGTCGAAGTATTTCTCCTTATCTCACTGCCACCAATCATCATTCTCATCCTCCTGCTCATTTGATCCAATAATAATGAAAAAGGAAAAAATTCCTTTTCCCCTCAGTTTGAGGGATGATGCTGATGTGGTGATGATGGTGGAGATAAGACCTTAAGATGAATGCATGTCTGCGGAAAGGGAATTAAAGAGAGAAAGCAGAAAGATTTTTCTTTCTTCTCATCATTCTGATCATCGTCATCAGCATCATGATTCTTTTTTATCTCACAAGCAGGAGAAAAGTTTCCAGAAGAGGAACAACCTTTCCTAGTGAAAATCCGACAAAAATGTTGAACTGATTCCTCTCATCTCTATTATTGAGTAAACTGACGCAACTCTCGTGCTGTGTTAAGCTAAGCTATGCATGTAAAGCTTCTGCTTCCGAGTGTGAGTCTTTTTGTGTCATTTCATCATGATGATCATGAATGAGTTGTCGTGACGTGAAGCAGACCTCTTCAATTAAACAGAGCAAATTGAACGTGTCTTGGAGAAAACGATGACAAGTTTCCTAAAGTAGACTTCTCTCGAAGAGAAAATTTTTTTCTCAAAGAAAGTGAAAGATTCTTGCCGTTTCTTGCAGAAGAGAACACACGACATGACACGTTGCTCTTCCCGTAATGTAATGCAATGATGTGCTGGGCTGAGTATGCATTTACTTACACCGGATGAGATGAAATGTGTGTATTGATTCAGTTGGATCGAATGAAACCGAATACATTATAGTCGTTCTCTGTTTCCTTTTTCTGTGACGCTTCGTGTTTCAGAGATTCAGGTTTCCGGCGTTTCCAAATCACATCCTGTTTAATTGCATTCCTCCTTTTCTTAGTTCTTGCTGCTGAAATAAAAATACCTAAATTAGGATTTTCTAACGAAGGGAGAATTTTTTCGTCGCTACTACCACTCGTATTCACCACTCCTTTCCTTTCATTATGAAAATGACGATGTGATAGGTTGAGTGAGGTTGATCGGAAAATAGTATGGTGCAGTGGTGCTCCACTTTCTACTCTTGAGAATGTTTTGTCTCATTTCAGAAGAAGAATGACTAAAGTTTTTCCGTGTCTGTTGATAGTAGTGAGGCAATAAATTGCAAACAAAAATGTTCTCTCAGAGGGGAAACCCAATTTTTCTGCTTTCTCTGGTCTATTGATAAATTGGCCATAAACAGTTGGTGCTGGCCAGTCTAGACGATCTGAAAGAAAAAAAGAAGACAAATCTGAGCTCGTAAATAGATATGTTATGTAACCTAACTGAACATAGGGAATAGGGATTTTGCACGCAGTTGCGTCACAGTTAAAAAAGGGATATTTAAAGGAAAATAATTCCAGACGACTGCTGGCTTCAAGTACTTACTTACAGAGAAAAGTGAATGGGCATTTAAAGTAAAAAGTACTTAAAACGTAAAGAACGGGGAAACGAAAAAGGCACATGTTTTCTCACTCGGCTCGACTCACTTTTTGGAAAATGGCTTTTACTTACGATATAAAAAAATCTTACAGAAGGAGACATTTTTTCACTAAGGAAGGAATGGAAAGGATTGCGAGGAAAAAAGTGAAATAAACAGGGAGACAGAAGAGAAGAATAAAGTACAGAGGAGAAATGGCAAGGCAAAGAAAGTGGAGAAAGAAGAAAAAATGCGTACGAAGAAGAAGCAGAGGAATGAATTGAATAGATGGATGGGTATTTTATAGGATGCAAAATAGCATGAGAGAATAATTATCCTCATCCATTCTCATCCCATCCCTCGCAACGAAGCATGAATTGAATGGATGAATATATTTTGCTGCTTCTCCTGCTATAAATACATGCGTATGTATAAAAAGGTCTTTATCCCTTTTACTTTCTCTTGAATGGAATGAGCTGCATATACTTAGTTCAAGTTAATATAAATATAGAGAAGGAGAAGAAAAGGTTTTTTCCTTTTCCCTTGCTTTCACTTTCTCCTCTTACCAACCCATGGGATTCTAAATATCCTTAAATAAAATACATTTTCCCTGTTAAATATGTTGAGAAATATTTTATTATGTGATGTGAAGTGAATGCTGTAAAGAAGCTTGGATATAAAAAAAATGCTTCGTGTCAAACGAGAAGCAGTGGGAGTTAGTGGCGAAGAAGCCAAGAAATAAAGCAACCGTGCAACACTAATGGTCGCATATAATAATAATGACGAAGATGTTGCTTACTTTCTTCCTCATCTTGCCACTGCGTTACATCACAACTTTTATGGGGGTATAGAAAAACATTTCTCTCCGCTAGAAGCATGTACATAGAACATATTCACTCAACTAATGCTGGAGCGAGTTTTTTGTAGCAGTTTATGGGTAAAAATTGTGGACCCATTTTGTGGATAGGTCTCTTGTGAATAAATATGAGTGTGGTGGTGCTGATGGTGGTGGTGGTGGCAGCGCGGTGTTGGGAAAGAGGTGGAAGAGGAACTTTAAGTAACTGCTGAACTGTGCGTTGCTACTGCTGCTGCTGCGTCTTCTTTTTCTTAAAAAATGTATCTTCCTTTTCTCCTGTTTGAAAATTTATTATGTAATAGGTGAGCTCAGTGGTGGAGCAGGAGCAGTTCACCACCACACTGCAAGTAACTAAAGAGTTTCAGGGGAAAAGACGGAATTTTTTGTGACTGTGTGTGTGCAGTGTTGATATGGTTGTCTTCTTGTAAAGTGGGTGGCAGGTACTAACTGAAAAAGAAGCTTTGAAGCCACACACACACAAACACAGCAGTTTGAAGCAGACGTACTCATAATAAAATATACTACACATGTAGAATTTCCAAGATGCAAGTGAAAGGGATTTTTATTTTATGGGAAATCGAGGACAAGAGGAGGAGGATGAGCTTGAAGGAGCGTTTTCGTTTTATCTTTCCACTGAAAATAAGTAGTCCTGCGGCTTTTTCCTCCTACTGCGTTATATTATTCTGTTTGCTTGAGCTTTTCAAAAAGGTTTTGCAATTTCTTGAGTTCCTGCAATAATAATAATAATAATAATAATATGTCACAGCATCATTGTCATCATCATTGCATCATTCATTATTATTTTTTATCAGTGTAGAATAGAGTAATGTTCTGCTTGGGGAATGCATTGCGTCGAAATAGGATGAAAAAAGGGGAAAAGTATCTTTCTTGGTTTTTTGTGTGTGGCATATCTCTGGAGNTAATGTTCTGCTTGGGGAATGCATTGCGTCGAAATAGGATGAAAAAAGGGGAAAAGTATCTTTCTTGGTTTTTTGTGTGTGGCATATCTCTGGAGGGCGACTTTCTTCGAATTTTTATTATGCTGCATCCCATTTATTCCACGAGGACTAAAATACAGTTTGGTTGAATTTGGGTATGAGTTGGTTGTTTAGCGAAGCGAGGAAATTGTAAAATGATGAAATGGTCACTCATAAATAACATAGCTTTAAGAGAGTGTATTTAATAGTATTTAATAATCGTAGTAATAACATACTAAACAACGTTACATAGAAAACCACGGCTAAACCGCAGTGAAAGCATTTCCATGATTTTTTTAGTAAAACGCCCATAAAATGTTGGGTGTCCCCATTGCTCATGATTATGCAAATGAGGCTGGGTGTTTGTCGTTGTTGCCTCTGCCTCTGCCTCTGCCTCGCAGGGGACATTAAAATAGTTGAAGAGGATTGTTTGCTGGGTGGTGGTAGTAGTGGGAAGTGGGAAAATGTGTGCAATGCAATATTGTAACATTACATAACTAATGGTGTGCATATTATTACTTATCTCTGGGTGGCTTAGTTCTTAGTTTAAAGTGAGTAAACAAGTGAAGTGGAGTAGAGTAAAGACGAGGGCGCATTTATATTCCCTTCACTCACAACACAACAACAACGTCGTCTCATTTAATCTCATATCATCAAACTCATGGATGAGTGACTGAGAAGGCTCTTGGTCCACAGGGTCCTTCCGAGAATTCGTTTCTTTTCGTTTTGAATGTGTGTGTGTGCGAATCATATTAAAGATGATCAAAAGGCTAGTGTTTGGCGAACTGGCGAGGGCTCTTTCATGTGGAAAGGATAAAGAAGAGATGAAAATGTGGGGACAGAAGAGCAGTAGCCACAGACTCACTTATGATAAGGGCGTAGTAGTAGTAGCGACAAGAAAAGTTTAGCAGACTTCATTATCTATAGATATGTATACAGTATTATTTTATTTTAGTTTTACTATGCAATCTAATGTTTTGAATTTTTTGCAATGTATTTTTAATATGACAAAATGGACCCGAAGTAAGAGTGAGTGAGTGAAAGTGGAGAGGGGTCATAGAGTCAGTTTTCGCCTGTAAAATATTAAAAGGCATCTCGCTGAGATTTATTTTTTAATGTAACGATACACACATACATAAATGCATGTACATAAGTATGTGGACGTGGACACATTTACCTAACACAGTTAAAAGGGTTCACTTTCATCTCTACTTTCCTTTCCTTTTGATGTGGTCGTTTTTCTCTTTTTAAAATGTAACACGGTTTTGATCTCTCTTTCTTTTTTGATGTTTTTTTCTGTGCAGGAGCAAAGTCACAAGTCGTACCGACCTCTGTGTGTGCTCACGTTCCGGTGGAACTACGCAGTTCATGGGCTGGAGCCCATGGGATACCATCTGGTCAACGCTCTGCTTCATGCGGTCGTCTCAGTCCTCTACTTCAGGTAAGTATGAAACTGAAACACATCAAATCAAATAACAACTTCTTTCTAAGCACCACTCAACTTTCCATTTCTCCTTGTTTTTCTCCTTCTGTCTTCTCCCTTGAATAAATAAACAAATGAGAAAAAAGAGTTGACAATAAAATACATTTATATTACCTGTATAAATGTACCTATGTTCATACATTATCTATGGTGTCTCTCCTACCTCCTCCAGCTTCCATGTTAAAAGTTAAGTTGTCCGTGCCTCTGCGACTATGATATGTCATGTCCTGTGTACACAGAGAGATAATCGGATCATTTTCTCCCGGAGTAGCTTTTTTGATACTCCTCCGTCGTCCTTATTGCTCTTTTCTCCTACTACCTGACTTACATAATACACTCGAGGGGAATAAAAAAATGATAATAAAACTTGCATCTTTTATACTTTTTCTTTTGCCTCCACTCCACGAAATAAAATAAAGAAAGCGGCATTTCTCCACATTGTCTATTTTTTAGTAGTGTAGACATACCCCCGCCATAAACAGAGTAATAAGGGGAGAATTATGCAAACTACTTTGTAGTTGTTGTCGTAACTCCATCTCAACTCCTAAAGACAAGGACAGAAAAGGGAAAAAGAGGACATGGACATGGACACAAATGATGAGATGTGATGGTATGGTATGGCCCGGTGTGTAATAATGCATGTCGTAATCTTCTACTACTACTACTCGACAAAAAAAAGAAAACTTTTTTATTTGCATTTTTTGCCAAGAAAAAAAGTACTTTTTTATAAAAAAAAAAGTGTTGTACTGTTGCGGAGAGAAAAAACCCTCAACCTCATCGTTGTTGCCTGTAGTCATATCCTCACTACTCACTCACTCGATAAGTATCCATCTTGTGTTTTTTCTTTTTCTTACCTTTTTTATTACTTGCCAACCAACCACACAAAACACAAGTGGAATTTGTTCTGGGATGAGCCAAGCCAAAGAGAAACTGATAAACGAGCAATTGCGAAAAAACAGAAATAATGTATGTGTCCAGCCGTCCCTTATATTTTATTTTCCATTTCTACAACCAAACAAAAATAACTCTGACATTCCATTCCATTGGTGTGGCGCAGGCAGACAGAGGCAGAGTCCCACTGAAAAATTATGTGTGCAGAGTGGATACTATTTTGAATTGGAGTGAGTAGTGTGTGTATTTTGTATGTTATGTATGTGCTAGTGCCAGTGCCACTAACGCCACTTTTCCAATTCTATGGATGGAAGTGGCACTTTCTCTCTCTGTGTGTACGTACATCACATCACATCTCCTATTTTTTGTTTCTATTTAGTATTCCAGAACGATCGTGAAAAAGTTACAAAGACAAATGGACAAACATACATATACATTTTTTCTGGCGGAGGAGAATTGCAAAGAAGACGTGGGCTAGCGCAACTTCTTTTTTTACTTTCTATTAACTTTCCTCTTTTCTTGTTGATGATGATCGTGATGTAATGATGATGATGATGATGTGAACGATAAAAAAGAAAATTGTGTACATTTATTTCTACATACTTTTTCTTTTTCTTCTGAGGAACAAATTTTTCCCCACCAAGACCAAGAAAAAGAATTTTTTTCCTTCTTACCTTACACCCCATCAGATCGCATCGCATCGCCTCTCATAGAATCCATTACGGAGTTTAGGTAGAGTAGAATAGGGAAAAAGCATCGTTTCCAATTTTTCCACCGTTTTTCATTCCACCCACAGAAGAAGATGTGTCTATTTTGCCCCTTGTGACTTGACTTCACATTAGTCTTACCTCCTGCACTTTTAGTTAGTTACTTACTTTTAGCTCTGTCTGAGGTGAAGTCAGTTTTTTCTCCGTGCTCTACCTACAAATATGTTATGTAAAGCGATTAAAATGCTACATGTTTGGGCAAATAAATTTGGTGGAAAAAAGGATGAAGCGGATAGTTTACCATTACCAGTTTATGGATTGCCAAAGAAGAACGGATCATTTTTGCTTAAACTCGAGTCATTAACTACTAGACTGTAACACCAAATCCGCTACTGGTTACCAAAAAAATTGGGTACGAGATGAGATGCGATGTGATCTTGCCTGTCGGATCGAATCACATCTGGATGAACGAACGAACGTGGTATTATTGTATTACATTACTTTATTAGATTTAGATAGCATCATTCATTATCTGGTACTGTGCTGTCGCACCACTACCACCACCGTTAATAAAATACCTGTAAAATTCACAGAAAAATAAGATCGCTCTTAATATTTCCCCCATTTTTGCCGTTTTTACTTTATAATATAATATAATACATTGAGGAAAAATTATATTTGTAATAATGCTCTTATTTTCATTCTGTTCCGTGTCTTGTGTTTTGCAGAGTCTCGACGATGTTCCTGACTGAGCTGGGCAGTTTTGTCGCCGCAATGCTATTCGCCGTTCATCCCATTCACACAGAAGCGGTAAGAAGTCAATTTTCTTTTTTATTGCACATTTGCTCTCCCACTTTTATATTTATTTTTCACAATAAAAATTATACGATATTCGAGGAGAGACCAAGAGAGTTTCATTCTCTTCTATTCTGCTATTGCTCTCTTGTCTCATGTTGTATGTCACGTGATTTCATCATCATACATTTAGTCATTAAAAAAGTCACACACGCACATTTCAGATGATGAAATGATATAATGAAATGAAACGCCATAAACCAAAATATCATGAAAGGAAAATAAGGGAAAAAACTTTTTTTAGATTGTAATTGTATTCTGCTCTGCTCGGCCATGCTATATTTTTATTAGCAGCCATTCTTCCGCGTTGCTATTAATGCATTTTATGAGCTTTCGTAAAAACATTTTTACTATTTTATTACGCTCTTGTAGTACGTTGTAGTATAATACACAAAGTTGTACAGTAAAAAAGTGAAAAGTTTTACTTTGACTTTTTCTTACATTTTCTCTTTTATTGGTTCTGGGCAGGGGAAACCAGCGAAAGCGACAATATAAAATAAAATAATGTAAAAAAATATTCTCCTTCCATCATCTCACATCACAGAGCGGCAATAATAACCAGCGGGCTAAAAGATACGTGGCGTACATGGTAATCTAATGTAATGTAAGTTTTTGGTCTCTTGAGCGATTTATTTAATGAAACGAATGTCATTGAGTCCATCGCTGTCGCTGTGTCGAGTTGTGTGATGGGCTAGCTTAACTGAATGCGTGACCAATTATTCCTGGGGAGGGTGATAAAACCCGAAAGTAAATACATATTCAAGAGAATGAAATTTTTTTGCACGTTCTTGGAGAAATTTCGGGTTTGGGTAATGAAGATTGAAGATTGCTAAGAAGAAACGTTTTATACGTACATACATGCCATCGTGTGTGTAGTGTGACTTTAGGACAACGAACCAGAGTTGAGCTTGAGTTGTGTTGCTTTTTGCTTTTTGCTACTATTTGACTTTTTGTGTGCAGATTTGTATCAGATACTATATTATTATAGTGCACGGTTTTTATTCCCTTCCGCCGTCTCCACTTTTATTTTTATAACTGAAAAACTCATTTTTGATGATAAGAGGAACACACGAAAGGAAAAGTTTCCCCTGCTTTTCGTTTTATCTCCGTAAATGGTAATAATGACTGACTGAGCTGGGAAGGAACACGTATATGTTTTATCGTCATATCATACATATCACGCGTCTGTCATGTCACTCGGTTTTGTGCCGTCGTGGCCAGACCGCGGTCTTGGTCCCAAACTGAGCCACACTATTGTAGGTAGATATGTATGAAAGAGCGAATGAGACCGAGAAGAGGAAGAACATCAAAAGAGAAAGCTGGCTAATCTGTCGCTCAGTTTTTTGCCTCTGCCAAAAAAGCTTTAATTTTGTCCTTCGGTTGTCCCTTAATATTTTGCATGCTGAGCTTATTGGTAAATAAATATGCATTTCATACATATGTAGATTTTATGTTTTCTGCTACCGTATCCTCTTGAAAAATAGGCCGGGTGATAAGTAAAGGGATATCTCAGGACAGGGCAATAATTAGAGAAAATACGGTATTTAGGTATGTGCATAAAACCTATGAAGTCTGTATGTATAGTGAAACAAGAAGAGAAAATATTTTATTTATACAGTATTTAAAGGATTTTCTCTGTAAACGTTCCATATGTGCAAAAAAAATATAACAAGCGGAGAAATACTGCCGGAAGGCACATAAAAAGCTTATTATTAGGTATGTATTTGTATATTAGATGTGTGTGTTTACAAGGCTGTGCGATGGTAGCAGATGCAAATGTGCACTACATTCCCCTTTTTGGCTTGGCTTGGGTGAATCATAAGAAAAGAGATAAAAAAGAAAATACAAATACGGATTTATTACTTTTCTGTCTTTCCTCTTTTTCTTCTCTGTGGAGGAAACAGAGTTAAAGTTGAGTTTGAGTAGAGTGGAGCATTTTATTTCATTTTCACAAATAAATATTATCTTCCTGTTTTTGTTTGTGTCTATTTTGTGATGTGATATGATATGATGCATCTCCTCTTCTAGAAGAGTAATTCAGTGGTATTCATAAATGTTTTCCCTGAATCTCGCTGTCTCTGACCCAAGTTTTGTTGGTGCTATAACACGAAAGACAAGACACGACACTCGTGTATTTAACAGATCTAGAGTGAGTGAATGAGTGAGATTTCCCCTGGTTTCATTTCTATCCCAGGCAGGAATGAAACGAACTCGAGCTTCTACTCAGCTCAGTTTCTCCTCTGTTGCCGTTTAACGGGATTTGTAGTTTTAGAACATTTTAGAACACAAAGAATGCTTTTGAGGTCTGGGTTGGCTCTGGCTCGGTGTTCATGTTCAAGTTTTACATAGATGTTCTTTTTGGGACTGGGACAAAGAATTTAGTGAAAGTGATATTTTACATTGTGTAAAGAGAAATATTTACAAGGTTTTTCATTCATTCAAACACACACACATGAATCAAATTATGAATTATGGATTAGGCACTTTTGCTTTCGGCTATTATTATATTATTATTATTATGCTTTTCTGAAGGTTATGGCAAGGGTTCGTACAGGACAAGGATAACGGTGTTTTGCATTACTTAAGTAATACGGTACGTGTAAATACCAAGGCTTTACATAGGTAGAGTTTGTTATCTGCAAAGAACGAAGCGGATGGAAATTGTGTAGTAAAAGATTTCCTGTGAATATCTCTAGAAAAAGTTGGGCCTTATCTTTTGTTTTAGCCAGTCTCATTTGAGATTATTCCCGTTTCCTCTTCCATTTACAGCATCAAGCAACTCCTCTAGCTATTTAAACATGCTACATTCCAATTACATTACATACATATTCCCGGAAAAATCCTCTGCAAGGTGCTGGGAGTGAAAGAAAGTAAAGGGGAAATACGCGTGTATTTGTTTGCCAAAAAACAATGCTGAGGAAGGAAGGCAAGGAGAAGAGACGAAGCACAAGTTTTGCATGTTTTGAGCGGTGGGAAAAGGACGAGATGAGTATCGCATTGTTTTCGTGCCAATGAATGAGGAACAAGGGAATATTATTGTCATTGCTTCGCTCTGCTCTGCTCACCCAACTCGCCTTTCATTCATTCAGTGAGTTGGAAAAAAGTGAGCATTCATAAAGAAATGTGAGGGGTGAAAGAGGATGAGTGTGGGAGCATCCAGGAATCCAGATCGAGCAGTGTTTGCTTTGTGCTTTGAGGAGAATGAAATTAGAAATATTATCATAATAATAGAAAGAGTAGTGTTTTATTTCTCTCTTTGTATACAATCTTTGATCTTACAAAGTGCACAAAATGGTAATAAATGCTTCGAGCTGGAGGATTACGGATGTTTTGCATTCTTAGACGATTACTATACAAGAGCAATGCAATCGTTGGCAATAAAAGGGGGTGTAAAATGAAGCGAGATGAGAATGAAAATGAAAGTTGTGTTGAGTTGTTGTGATTCATATTTTTGAAAGGAATAAATTTTCCCGTTCACAGTGGGGGAAGAAAAGGTGCAAATATTTGTATTAGGAGGTAAAGCAAAAGCAACCGAAAATCAAACAAAAATAAATAACAAATAGTAAAATCTCCGCATCCGCATTGCTGCATTTTCCTTTCCTTTGAGTGGAACGGAAAATTCCAATAATTCTTGGACTGTTCGAAGCAATAAGCAACTAAGCTTCTTCATAATTCATAACATAATCGCAATGAAATAATTCTGGCAATGGTTTTCTTTGACAAATTGATCTGATATAATTAATATGGTGAATTATTGTCTGGCTGCTGCACAGAAAGTGCATAAATATAATTGTATTTACGATTATTATTGTTTCTGGGCAGAAGGAGGCAGGGGAGAAAAGAGAATGAAAGAGATGAAAGGAAGAGATGAGAAATAGGAGCGGAAGTGAATGGGACACTGGAGCTAACCTCCTCTGTGGCACTTAGGCATACAAAATGGGAACCATAAACGAAACGAAAGCGCATTTATTTTATTTTTCCTTTCAATTTGAATGCAAACGAAGACGGAAATGAAAAGGCATGACTGTGACTACTGCAATCCACTCTCGGTGCTGCTCACTCCCATTATTTTTCATCTTTAAGTAAGCAAGAGAAAGTGCTTATCTCGACGAACGAACGAATGAATGAGATGAGATGAAGCGATGAAGGAAGGTAATATAATATGCTAATCGGCCGACGACAAGCGACAGCAAAGTGAAACACGAAATGATTCAGAAATGAAAACGCACCGTAACATACAAAATCGCTTTCTCCTTAATGTGCTTTTTTCGGTTGATAACCTTTTCCACGATGTTTATTGCTCCTATGTAAAGTGTAAGTGTTCAATTTCCTTAGGTGCAGGGCACACAACAAAGGGGCAAAGCTCAGCTCTTGAAAATGAAAATGTCCCCGTTTATTGTTTGCTCTGTTGTGATGTTGTTGTGTGTGTATTTATGGATATTAGGCCATCTGTATGAAACGTTAATGGGGTGATCATGTATTTTGTGCATTAGCATTAACATTAGCATTCACGCATCAGCGTCACGGCCACACGACCACGACTACCTCCATTTCACTTTCACTCGCTTCACTTCAGTTTAGTCCAAGTCAACCTGTCAGGAGCAAAACCGGAAGTGAGGTGGGTGATCGTAGATTGCCATTCCTGTCTTGTAAAAGAAAAGCAGTAGTAAATACGTAGTAGTATTTAGTAGTAAAAGGTTCAACTTCGCCCATTTAAATATCCATCAAGTTCCACTTTAATTTTCATTTCACATCGTTACTGACTCTCACTTAATGAATTAAAATGCAGGGGAAAATGTGCGTTTTCTCGTTAGGAGATGCACTTTCGTTAAGAAAACGGCTCATTCAGAAGTGACTCTCTTGCATTAAGGAAAACTGAACCTGTCAAAATGCAGACAAAAACAAAAGAATGTGAAATGCAGAAACAAAATGCCCCCGCAGCCGCCCAATGGCTAAATGTGCAGACAGAGTAAATGGGAAAGTTTTCAGAATGATGATGACGATGATGTTTATAATGGCTAGCTTATTTTATTTTATCCAGCGGACTTTCTACGAAACTGCGAAACTTTTTCTGTATTACTACGTATGAGTCGTTGAGACATTTTTTTGAAAGAGAGGCTCGTGTAATAGTAGTGCACTTATTCATCCAATCTCGAGACTTGGTTGTGTTTAACAAAAAAGGTGGATGTGGATGTGGAGTGGAAGAGTGGAGGGGACCATGTGATGTGATGATGTTGTTGTTTTGTTGTTGCTGTTGTTGATGGAGCAAGTTTTTTTCTTAGCAGGCGAGAGAGATTTTTACGGCGGTGCCAGAAATGAGCTCTCCATCATCACAACACAACACAAGAGAAATAACAAGTAATGTCCACACGCACACAACACAACCAAGGAAAAGAGTAGCGAGCAGGAAGAGGAAGAGAGGGAAAAAGATGAAATAATAAAACCAGGTCTTTATGGTGTGAGTCGTAAAGTTGATTATGGAAAAGCTTTTATGGTCTCTGTCACCTGTTCCCCTTTCTTGTCTAGATGGAACGAACTTTGAGTTTAGTCAAGTCAGCTCCATTCTGTTCCGTTTCAGCTTCCAGCTTTTTTACACTCCGTCTTATGTTATGTAATAATGGAGTAAGTAAGTAAAAGAAGACGCGGGGGTTGCGATATGCTACGGTGGTGGAAGTGGAAGGAAGGGATATATTTCCTCATTTACTTTACTTTCCTCCCGTCCAATTTTTTCCGGTGTGGTGTGTTGCACACACGCACGAAACCTGTACCAACCAGTACTAAATATGATGGAGAAGAGGAGAGAAAATGAGGTCCGGTTTTCTGCTTTCTTCTATAAAGTCCTTAAAATGTCTGTGAAAGAAAGAAATGCAGCAAACAAACACGGAGAAATTCTTGGAGGTAGTGCCATTATTATTGGTCGTGTGGTGCCTTCGTTAGAGTTTTCGGAGGATGACAGAAGGTGACCAAAAGTGCACCTGCTCCCTTTTTCCAACAATTTTCCCTTACTAGTTGAAAATGTGGATGCTATTATTGTTGTGCTTTTTGGGTAACAAAATGTTTTAAAGGAACATAATTAAGTAACGTGCACAATGTGGCCTGTGTCCATGTAATATCACCTAATTATGTACCACATACCGTATTCACTCTAATGATAACACGAGCGATAAATAGTATTGTGGGCCTCATTGTGAGGAAGGCGATGTTTTGATTTAGGGACGGGCTGTAATTAGAGAGAATACGGCACATGCTGTAAAATTGTCCCTGTAGATGACTAAGCTGCTTTTTGTATTGGCACAGTGCTAATTTAATGATTCGGCGCTGCAGGCGATACACGTAGTGGGTAATTAGTGACTATAAATATTCTCCTAATTACGTATGCACACACACACAAACTATAAATGAATTAACGAGCTGATGCAGGTGTTACAGGGAATTATTTTACGATGGGATACGAAAGAGAGGGGTTTTCGGGTAAACAAAATTACAAAGTTTGTTTTTGATAGTGGAGCTCTTGGTTGGTTGCTTGCTTGCTTAATTCTATGTTATGTTATATAATACAGAAAGGATTAAATTGCAAAAAAAGGAAAAATTGGCAATGAGGTCAAATAAAAACAGAAGGTGCTACTTCCATAATCTTCGTGTTACTTTGCTGTGAAAAAGATGTAGCATGTAAAGGAATTTGTTACAGGTTTTAGTTTTAGTAGGGTGTCTATCAATTTGGACAAGGAGAGTGAAAAGACAAATGAATTGCGAGCATGCCGAGATCCCCTGTGTCGTTTCACATCTGATCTGATGTATGTAATGTGAAAGCGAGTGAGTCACTGTTTTTTATGTAGCAGATTAATAATTACAGGTATTATTTGCACAGCGTCACGTACGTGTCATTATCCTCTCACACTCGTAATTTTCTTTCGTTTCGTTTTACCTACCTAATGCATTTATGTAATGTAATGTAACTCACTTGTTGGTATTTCCAGTTCGTTTGAGTTGAGAAGGAAAGAGTTTATCAAGAGTTAAATAAAAATGCAAAACATAAAACAACTTCGGTACAGAGAACCAAACCCGGAGCCGGAGCCTAATTAATCACAGGGTAAAATTTGTCGGGCTATTTTTTGTAAGAATGTAGCATAAAAAAGTGGATTCCGTTTGTTTCGGTGTGCTTAATCAATTTTCTTATCAGAATGAAGTAAAAGCTAAGGTTTATTTATTCTTTGAATGGAACGTACTGTGGGTGGCAAGCTATCTTGAAATAAATAAGGCGCAACTGGAAATCCACCTCAGTTGTATGCAAGTAAACGGATTTTCTTCAAATTTGGCATACATAGGTAACTTTGTGTGGCGC